>JAROYE020000199.1:0-15072 GCA_029619315.2 Dynastes maya | reverse complement strand
TTCGATTTTTTCGATTTTTCGATTTTCCGATTTTTCAATTTTTCGATTTTTTGTTTCTAGTTTTCGGATAATTTATCGTTAGCTATGCATTTCCGATTGACGAATTTGACGGGCTCCAATAGAAAGTTGTTCACTGAATCGATTGCGACCCGGCGGGACCTCCAAGCTTTTTTGGTTTAGGAGCTACAGAGCTTCAGAGTAAAACATGGAAATTTTATTTTATGAGCTTTAAAACGTCCTAGCATCGGAACGGATAGAGCCAGTGAGTTGAGCTTTATTAGTCTTGTCGATTTTTCCATTTTTCCATTTTTCCGTTTTTCCATTTTTCCATTTTTCCAATTTTCCATTTTTCCATTTTTCCATTTTTCCATTTTCCCATTTTTCGATTTTTCGATTTTTCGATTTTTTTTGGATATATATCATATCATGATATCATATATAATATAATATAATATAATATAGTATGATATAATATAATACAATAAAATATAATATAATATGGTACAATATAATATAATACAATAAAATATAATATAATATAGTACAATATAATCTAATATAGTAAAATATAATCTAATATAGTATAATATAATCTAATATAGTATAATGTAATCTAATATAGTATAATATAATCTAATATAGTATAATATAATATAAAATAGTATAATATAATATAATATAGTATAATATAATATAATATAGTATAATATAATCTAATATAGTATAATATAATATAAAATAGTGTAATATAATATAATATAGTATAATATAATATAATATAGTACAATATAATATAAAATAGTATAATCTAATATAGTATAATGTAATCTAATACAGTATAATATAATCAAATATAGTATAATATAATCTAATATAGTATAATATAATATAATCTAATATAGTATAATATAATCTAATATAGTATAAATATAATCTAATATAGTACAATATAATCTAATATAGTATAATATAATCCAATATAGTAAATATAATCTGATATAGTATAATATAATCTAATATAGTACAATATAATCTAATATAGTATAATATAATATAGTATAATATAATATAATCTAGTA
The DNA here is from genome assembly GCA_029619315.2 of Dynastes maya. Taxonomy (NCBI): domain Eukaryota; kingdom Metazoa; phylum Arthropoda; class Insecta; order Coleoptera; family Scarabaeidae; genus Dynastes; species Dynastes maya. Next base: position 13,993 of record JAROYE020000199.1, on the reverse strand, counting down.
TAATATAACATAATCTAGTATAATACAATCTAATATAGAAAAATCGAAAAATCGAAAAATCGAAAAATCGAAAAATCGAAAAATCGAAAAATCGAAAAATCGAAAAATCGAAAAATCGAAAAATCGAAAAATCGAAAAATCGAAAAATCGAAAAATCGAAAAATCGAAAAATCGAAAAATCGAAAAATCGAAAAATCGAAAAATCGAAAAATCGAAAAATCGAAAAATCGAAAAATCGAAAAATCGAAAAATCGAAAATCGAAAAATCGAAAAAATCGAAAAATCGAAAAATCGAAAAATCGAAAAATCGAAAAATCGAAAAATCGAAAAATCGAAAAATCGAAAAATCGAAAAATCGAAAAATCGAAAAATCGAAAAATCGAAAATCGAAAAATGGAAAATCGAAAAATCGAAAAATCGAAAAATCGAAAATCGAAAAATCGAAAAATCGAAAAATCGAAAAATCGAAAAATCGAAAAATCGAAAAAGAAAAATCGAAAAATCGAAAAATCGAAAAATCGAAAAATCGAAAAATCGAAAAAAATCGAAAAATCGAAAAATCGAAAAATCGAAAAATCGAAAAATCGAAAAATCGAAAATCGAAAAATCGAAAAAATCGAAAAATCGAAAAATCGAAAAATCGAAAAAAATCGAAAAAGGAAAAATCGAGAATCGAAAAATCGAAAAATCCAATAATCCAAAAATCTTTTTCGATTGCCGTTCGCGAGTTATGGGCAAAAATAGAAAATATCTCCGAATCGCGTTGTTATACACCAAAAGACGCGGCTTTCGACGCAGATCACGGCGGTATGCTTACTTTTTCGAATTGCCCCAGCCGTTCATACAACAATAGCGAGTGCAAGATATTTACAACTGTATCCCGGACGGCAGCAACCACATCGTACTATTTTTTCTAGATCTTAACAGAAACTTGGACGAGAATGGTGCGTTTACTAAGCCGCATTAACAAGAAATTGAATGAAAATCAGCGGGATATTTTACAAACGGTAAATTAAATGTGTGTTTTTGCAAAGTGTTTGTAAATTTTGTTTTGGTAGATAAATAATAATCCACCAACAGTGGCGTCAGAATTAAATTTACCTTAGACTTGAGTATGGAAAATTTTACATCGTTCACAGTTGATAAACTGGCACACTAAGGATGGTCTAGTGAATCAAAATTTACCGATTCTGGAAACTTTTTATTTATAGATTTTTCGATTTTTCGATCTTTCGATTTTTCGATTTTTCGACTTTTTCGATTTTTCGATTTTTCAATTTTTCGTTTTTCGATTTTTTGTGCGGGAGGTTTCGATTTCTCGATTTCTCGCTTTTTCGATTTATTTTCGATTTTCGATTTTCGATTTTTCGATTTTGCGATTATTTCGATTTTTCGATTTTCTGGGGGGGGGGATTTTTCGAATTTTATAAATTTTCGCGTTTTTCGATTTTTCGATTTTCACTTTATCGGATTTTTCGATTTTTTCGATTTTTCGATATTTCGATTTTTCGATTTTTCGGGATTTTTTCGATGTTTTCAATTTTTCGCATTTTATAGTTTCTATTTTTCGGAGTAATTTATCGTAGCTATGCATTTCCGCTGTGACGATTTGACGGCTCAATAAACGTTGTTCACTGATCGATTGCGAACCGCGGGACGACCAGCTTTTTTTGGTTTAGGACTACAGTGCTTCAGAGTAAAAACCTAGAAATTTTATTTTATAGGGCTTAAAACGTCCTAGCATCGGAACGGTTAGAGCAGTGAGTTGAGCTTTATTAGTCTTAGTCGATTTTTCCATTTATGCCGGATTTTTTCCGTTTTTTCCATTTTCCATTTTTCCAATTTTTCCTTTTTTCCATTTTTCCATTTTCCCATTTTTTGCGATTTATTTCGATTTTTTTTTGGATATCCATATATCACTATATCATCATAATATAATCTAATATAATATAATATTAGTATGATTTATTATATAAATACATAAAATAATAATATAGCTATTAGTACCATAAATATCAATAACATATAATATATAGTAGGTAGCAATATCATTAATTAGTAAATAAATCTAATAAGTACTATTAATCTAGTATAGTGATAGATATAATCTACAAACTACGTGTTATTATATTAGATTAGTATAATATAATGAAAATATAGTACATATAATAATACCAGTATAATCTAATCTAGTCATCAAGTATAATCTAATCTAGTATAATATAATCTAATATCAGTATAATCTGAATAATCCTCTATATAGTATCAATATAATCTAATATAAGTCTAACGATTCATCCTGCTATATAGTTCAATAAATCTAATATATTATAATATAATCCAATAATATGTATCATATAATCTGGATTTAGTACATAATATAATCTAGCTATAGTACATCTAATCTAATAGAGTATATATAATGAGTATAATATCAATATACCTATTATAAGTTGTCTAACATACTCTAGTATAATACAATTCTAATATCTAAATAATCGATACAATCGACAAAATCGAAAAATCCAAAATCGAAAAATCGAAAAATCGCAAAAATCGAAAAATCGAAAAATCGAAATCGCATAATCGAAAATCGCAAAAATCGAAAAACATACGAAAAAATAAGGCTCAAAGGGGGGAGTGATCGAAAATCGAAAATCGAAAAATCGACAAAATCGAAAAATCGAAAAACCTCGAAAAATCAATTGAAAAATCGAAAAATCGAAAAATCGAAAAATCGAAAAATCGAAAAATCGAAAATCGAAAATCTAAAAATCGAAATAAAATCGAGAAAAATCGACAAAATCGAAAATCGAGAAAATCGAAAAATTCGAAAATCGCAAATCGAAAAATCGAAAAATCGTAAACAATCGAAAAATCGAAAAATAACGAAAAATCGAACAATCGAGAATCGAAATATCGAAAATCAGAAAAATTCCAATAATCCAAAAATCTTTTTCGATTGCGTTCTGCGAGTATATGGCACAAATAGAAAATAATCTCCGAATCGCGTTGTTATAATACCAAAACACGCGCTTTCGAACAATCACGGCGGTATGCTTACCTTTTCGATTAGCCCCGCCGTCATTACAACAAGATAACGAGTGGCAAGATATTGACAACTGTATCCCTGACGGCAGCGAACCACTCGTACTATTTTATTGTCTAGATCTTATCAGAACTGGACGTAGACATGTGCGTTTACTAAGCCCGCGTAACAAAGAAACATTGATGAAATAGCGGGATCTTTTACAAAAACGGTAATTAAATGTGGTGTTTTTGCAAATGTTTGTAAATTTTGTTTTGTATATAAAATAATAACTCCACCAACAGTAGTGCTGTCAAATAAATTTACCTTAGACTGATATGGAAATTTTACATCGTTCCATTGATAATGCTGGCACTAGACTACGGTATGGTCTAGTGAATCCAAATTTACCGATTCTTGAACTTTTTATAATTTTAGATTTTCGAATTTTTCGGATCTTTCGATTTTTCGATTTTTCGACCTTAGCACGTTGTGGGTTTCGAGTTTTTCGATTTATTTTCATCCCCAAATTTTTATTGGTCCTTTATCATTTCGATTTTTCGATTTTTTTTCGTTACTTTTTCGATTTATCTCACACTCGAGTTGTTCCTTCTCGGAATTTTTTTTCGATTTTATCATGTTTTCGACTTTTCGATTATTTCGATATTTCGATTTTTTTCGATTTTTCGATTTTTCGAATTTTTGGAATTTCGATTGTGTTCGATGTTTCGATTTTTCGATTTTTCGAATTTTTCAATTTTTTCGATTTTTCGATTTTTTCGATATTTCCGATTTTTCGCGAGATGTTTTTCGATTTTTCGATTTTTCAATTTTCCGATTTTTGTTTTTCTAGTTTTCGGATAATTTAATCGTTAGCTATGCATTTCCGATTGACGAACTTTTGACGGGCCTCCAATAGAAGTTAGTTCACTATGAAGTCGATTGCGACCCGGCGGGACCTCCAAGCTTTTTGGTTTTGGATCTACAGGCAGCTTCAGAGTCAAATACAGAAATTTTTATTTTATTAGGCCTTAACGTCCTAGCATCGGAACGGTTAGAGCCAGTGAGTTGAGCAAATTTATTAGTCGTTGTTACGAACTTTTTCCCAACTTTTTGCGAATTTTTTCCGTTTTTTTTCCGATTATTTCCATTTTTCCAAGTTTCCATTTTTCCATTTTTCCATTTTTCCATTTTTTCCATTTTCTCCCATATTTTTTCGATTTTCTACGATTTTATTTCGATTTTTTTGGATGATGATATTCCGATCATAATTCATCAATATATAAAATATAATAGGTAATTAATATGTATGATATAATTAACAATAAACATATAATAATAATATTGCTACAATAAAATATAATAACAATACAAATTTAATATGCATTCTAGTACAAATATAATCGACTATAAGTACAATATATGCTAATATCGTATCATGAGTACTACTATATACGTTATATGTAATCTAATATAAGGTACATAAATACTATTTAAATATGGTATATGAAATAATATAAATAGTATAATATAACTATAATATCAGATATAATAATATATAATAATAGTATAATATACGCTCTAAATATAAAGTAAGATAAATACAAGATAGACATATAAAATAGTTGTTGTGTAATTATCATATAGTATTAATATAATATCAGATATATACAATATAATATAAATACAAGTAATAATATAATCTAGTGTAATAATCCTAATCTGCCATCTAGTCTAATTATCATCTACTCTAGTATCATATCATATCTAATATATTACAATATCATATACTAAGTAAATATACTTCCAAATATGTATCAATATAATCTTATATAGTAATAATCACATCTAATATAGTACACATCTAATCTAATATGTATACTGTAACTATACTCTAGTATACAATTATAAACATAGCTGTAATATTGACAATCTAATTACGAAAAAAATCGAAAAATCGCAAATCGACAACCAATCGACGAAAAATCAAAAAATCGAAAAATCGAAAATCGAAAAATCGAATAACACAAATCGAAAGATCGAAATAATCGAACCAAATCGAAAAATCGAGAAAAGTCGAACAATCGAAAAAAATCGAACAAAATCGAAAAATCGAAAAATGAAAAACGAGAAAATCCGAAAAATCCGAAAATATATACATAAATCGAAAAATCGAAAGCATCGAAAAATCGAAAATCGAAAATCGAAAAATCTGAAAAATCGAGAAATCGAAAAATCAAAATCGAAAAATCGAAAAATACACGAAAAATACGAAAAATCGAAAAATCGAAAAATCGAAAATCGAAATCGCATATCGAACATCTAAATATCGAAAAATGGAAAAAATCCTAATCCAAAAATTCTTTTTTCGTTGCGGTTCGCGAGTTATGGCAAATAGAAAATACTCCGCGCGTTGTTATACACCAAAAGACCCGGGCTTTCGACGCAGCTCCGGCGGTATGCTTACTTTTTCGATTGCCCTTCTGTTCATACAACAATAGCGAGTGACAAGTAATATTTACAACTGTGTCATGCCCTTAGCGGCAGCAACACATCGTACTAATGTTCTTCTAGATCTTAACAAGAACTTGACAGATGGTGCGTTACTAGCCTGCGTTAACAAGAAAGTGAATGAACTCAGCGGATATTTTACAACGTAAATTAATGTGTGTTTGTGGGCAAAGGGTTTTGTAATTTTGTTTGAAGATATATATCCACACAGTGGCGTCAGAATAAATTACCTTAGACTTTGAGTATGGAAATTTTACATCGTCCAGTTATAAACTGGCACACTAAGGATGGGTCGAGTGATGCAACTTTAACCGATTCTGGAACTTTTTATTATAGAATTTTTCGATTTTTCGATTTTCGACTGTTGGATTTTTCGATTTTCAATTTTTTCGATTTTCGATTTTTCGATTTTTCGATTTTTCGATTATCGATTTTCGATTTTTCGGATTTTTCGATTTTCGATTTCTCGATTTTCGCGATCTCGATTTTTGATTTCGATTTGTTCGATTTATTCGATTTTTCGATTTTTCGATTTTTCTATTTCGTTTTTCGATTTTTGATTTTGCGATTTTTCGATTTTTCGTTGCGATTTTTCAATTTTCGATTTTTTCGATTTTTTCGATATTTCTCTTTTATCATTTTCGTTTTTGTTTCTAGTTTTCCGATAATTTTGTCGTTTAGCTCATGCATTTCGATTGATCAATTGAGGTCTCCATAGAATTTTTCACTGAATCGTTGCGACCCGCGGACCTCCACTTTGGGGGGAGTTAGTGAGCTTCCAGATTCTTCAGAGTAAAGACAAAATTTATTTTATAGCTTTAAAACGTCCTAGCATCGGAACGGTAAGCAGTGAGTTGAGCTTTTATTAGGCTTGTCGATTTTTCACATTTTTCCATTTTCCGTTGTTCCATTTTTCCATTTTTCCAATTTTCATTTTCCATTTTTCCATTTTTCCATTTTTCCATTTTCCCTTTGTTCGATTTCGATTTTCGATTTTTTGATATCATATATCATATATCGTCTATATTCACATATAATATAAATACTATAGTATGATATCATATAATACAATAAAATATAATTGCATACTCTCAGTACATATATATACAATAACATAAATATATATGTACAATAGTAATCTAATATAGTAAATATAATCTAATATAGTATATTAAATCTACTTATAGTATAATGTAATCTAATATAGTATATATACATACTAGTATTTTAATTAATAGAAACTAGATCATCATAATTGCATATCGTCTACTATAATTATAAATCTCAGTCATATAAATCTTAATACTGCGTATACATTATAAATATCAAATAGTGTATATAATAGTATATAGGTATAATATATAATAGAATATAGTACATAGAATATAATACAGTATAATATAATCTCGTATAGTATAATATATCTCAAATAGTATAAATTCTAATATAGTTTAAAGGTGTCTATACAGTAAATATAATCCAAAATCATAGTAATTACAAATTTAATCTGATCATATAGTATAATATAATATTATCTAATATAGTATATGCATAATCTAATATAGTCATTAAACAATATAATCTAATATAGTACAATATAATCTAATAGTAGTATAATAATAATCCAATAGTCTTATCCTATAATTCTGATATAGATATCTAAATCTAATATACGTACAATTATACTCTAAATAGTATACTATACTATAGTAAGCACTATTAATATAATCCTAGTATAAGTATACATAAATCTATATAATACAATCTAATGTAGAACAAAATCGAAAAATCGAAATCGAAAATCAAAAATCGAAAAAGATCGAAAAATCGAAAAGAAATTCGAAAAATCGAAAATCGAAAACTCGAAAAATCGAAAAGATGAAAAGAATCGAGAAAATCGAACCAATCGCAACAAATCGAAAATACGAAAGAAAATCGAAAAATCGGAAAAATCGAAAAATGAAGAGCGAAAAAATTCGAAAATAATTCGAAAAATCGAAAATCGAAATCGAAAAATCGAAACATATCGAAAAATCGAAAAAATCGAAAAATCGAAAATCGAAAATCGAAAAAATCGAAAAATCGAGAAAATCGAAAAAATCGAACAATGCGAAATAATCGATAAATCGAAAATCGAAAATTCGAACAATCGAAAAATCGAAATCGAAAATCGAAAAGCGAAAATCGAATATCGAAAATCGAAAAATCCATAATCCAAATCTTTTGCGGGGGGGGACGTTCGCGAGTTTATGTGCAAAATAGAATATCTTCCGAATCGCGTTGTGATATACCAAAAGACGCGGCTTTCGACGCAGATCACGTGCGGTATTGCCTTCTTTTCGATTGCCCAGCCTGTTCATACAACATACGGTGCAAATATTTACATGTATCCCGACGGCAAGCAACCACATAGGGGACTATTTTTTGTTTAATATCTAACAGAACTTGGACGAGAATGGTGGGTCGTTACTAAGCGCTTTGTTAACAAGAAATTGAAATGAAAATCAGCGGTTTTTACAATCGGTAACTTAAATGTGGTGTTTTTGCAAAGTGTTTTGTAAATTTTGTTTTTGTAATAATAATAATCCACCAACAGTGGCGTCAGAATTAAATTTACCTTAGACAGAATTTTTAAATTTTCGATTTTTCGTTTTTCGGGATTTTGCGGGATTTTCGATTTTTCCCGATTTTTTCGATTTCAATTTTTCGATTTTCGATTTCGATATTCGATTTTCGTTTTTTCGAGTGGGTTCAACGGGATTTTCGTTTTTCATTTTCGATTTATTTGGGTTCTAGTTTCGGATAATTCGTTAAGCTTGCATTCCGATTGACGAATTTGACGGGTCCAATAAGTTTGTTCACTGAATCGATTGCGACCTACGGCGGGACCTCCATAGCGTTTTTGGTTTAGGAGCTACAGAGCTTCAGATTAAACATAGAATTTTATTTATGACTGTAAAACGTCCTAGCATCGGAACGGTTAGTCCAGTGAGTTGACTTTATTAGTCCTTGTCGATTTTTCCATTTTTCATTTTTCCGTTTTTCTATTTTCAATTATTTTCCAATTTTCTCCATTTCAATTTGCCGGGGTTTTCCATTTCGCCATTTTGTCTTCGATTTGTTTCGATTTTTTTTGGATATGCCATTATCAATATCCATCATAAATATCATATTAATCATATGCAATATATTATTATATCATATAAATACAATAAAATCTAATTAATATAGTACAATATAATCTAATACAAACACATTAATATAATATAGTACATATAGATCTACTATAGTAAAATATATCCAATATAGTATAATATAATCTAATATATTATAGCTAATAATCTGAAAACTAGTATAATATAATATAGTGGTTCTTCGATAATATAAAATAATAATATAGTAAATCTAATCTACATAATAAGTATAATATAATTAAAATGCGACTGTACTATAATCTCTCTATTATAATATACTATCCATATCGTACATAATCTATAATAACAGTATAATAAATCGCTAGTATAGTATCAATATACTATAATATAGTACGAAAATATACAATAGTATAATCTATTAGTATTACTGTAATCTACTACAGTAGATATAATCAATGTATAGTCTACTATATCAATCTAATATAGTAAATAATCAACCATCATATATCTATTATAGTATATATACTCGCTAAATATAGTATAATTAATCTAATATATACACTATAATCTAATCTAGTATAATATAATCCGAATATAGTATAATCTAATCTGAATATAGTATAATATAATCTATATATATAGTACAATATAATCTAATCTCGTATAATATAATTTAGTAGGTTAATATAACATAATTTTCTAAGTATAATACAATTCTAATATAGAAAAAATCGGAAAAAAATCGTAAAAATCGAAATCCGCCAAATCGAAAAATAACTCTCAAAATCGACAAAAATCGAAAAAAGTCGAATACTCTAATTTTTCGAAAAAAAAAAAAAAAATCGAAAATCGAAAAATCGAAAAGTCGAAAATCTGAAAAAAAAATCGAAAATCGAAAAATCGCAAAACAGGTGGAATCGAAAAATAGAAAAATCGAAACAAAAGAATGCGAAAAATCATAACAATCGACAAAATAATCGCAACAATCGAACAAATCGAAAAAAACTCAGAAAAAATCGTGAAAATCAAATAATCAAATAAAAAAAAAATTCGAAAAAAAATAAATCAAACATCGAAAAATCTGAAAAATCGAAAAATCGAGACATCTAAAAAATCGACAAAAATAAAATAATCGAAAAAAAAAAAAAAAAAAAAAATAAAACATCGAAAAATCGAAATCGTGAAAATCGAAAAAATCGAAAATCGAAAACATCGAAAAAAAAATCGAAAATCGAAAAAATCGAAATCGGAAATATCGAAAATGGAAAATCCATAATCCCAAAATCCTTTTTCGGACTGCCGTTCGCGAGTTATGGCTCCAATAAAATATCTCCGAATCGCGTTGTTATACACCCAAATACGCCTCTTTCGCACGCAGATCACGGCGGTATGCTTACTTTTACGATTGGCCAACCCGCCGTTCATACAACAATAGCGAGTGCAAGATATTTACAACTGTACCTCGGACGGCAGCGAACCAATCGTACTATTTTTTTCTAGATCTTAACAGAAACTGGACGAGAATGGTGCGTTTACTAAGCCGCGTTAACAAGAATTGAATGAAATCAGCGAATATTTTTACAACGGTAAATTAATTTTGTTTTTTGGACACAATGGGTTGTAAACATTTTGTTTGAAGATCATAATACTCCTCCACCGTGCGTCAGAATTAAATTTACTTAGACTGAGTTGGAAAATTTTCATCGTTCACAGTTGATAACTGGCACACTAAGGATGGTCAGTGAATCAGATTTACCGATTCTGGAACTTGTATTTATAGATTTTTCGATTTTCGATCTTTCGATGTGGTACCGTGTTTCGACTTTTCGATTTTCGATTTTCATTTTCGATTTTTCGATTTTTTCGATTTTTCGATTTTTCGATTTCTCGATTTCTCGATTTTTCGATTTTTCGATTTTTCGATTTTCGATTTTTGCGCGATTTTTCGATTTTTCGATTTTTCGATTTCGTTTTCGATTTTTCGATTTTTCGAATTTTTGAATTTTCGATTTTCGATTTTCGATTTCGATTTTTCATTTTTCGATTTTCGTTTTTCAGATATTTCGATTTTACGGGGGTGGGAGGAGTTTTCGTTTTCATTTTTCGATTTTGTTTTCTAGTTTTCGGATAATTTATCGTTTAAGCTATGCATTTCCCATTTGACTGATTTGACGGGCTCCAAGTGAAGTTGCCCTGATCGATTGCGACGCCGGCGACTCCAAGCTTTTTGGTTTTTGGAGCTACAGAGCTTCAGAGTAAAACTAGAATTTTATTTATGAGCTTTAAACGTCCTAGCGCGGACGGTTAGGGCCAGGGAGTAGCTTTATAGTCTTGTCGATTTTTCCATTTTTCCATTTTTCCGGTTTTTCCATTTTCCATTTTTTCAATTTTTCCATTTCCATTTTATCATTTTTCCTTTTCCCATTTTCGATTTTCGATTTTTCGATTTTTCGATTTTTTTTGGATATCATATTATCATATATCATCATATATAATAGAATAGTATATAGATATATATATGTATGATCATAATTAATACAATAAAATATAAGATAATATAAGTACAATATAATATCATACAATAACTATATATTACCATATAGAATAATATAATCTAATATTAAAAATATCATCTAATTATTATAAAAATATAATCTATATATTACTAATGTAATCTAATATAGTATAATATATATCTAATATAGTAAGTACATATGCATATAGAAATAGTAATCACTCTACTATAATATATTGATAAATATAATATAATATGAGTTTAACAAAAAAAAAAATAATATAATCTAATATATATAATCTAATGAAAATAGGTGTAATTCTTCATATATATTAGTATTAATCATACTATAATATAGTAACAATATAAATAATACAGTATAATATACATCTAGTATGTATATATAAACTTAAAATAGTATAATCTAATATAGTATCAATGTAATCTAAACTACAGTATAATATAATCCAATATCGTATAATATAATCTATATAGCTATAATATAATATAATCTAATATGAGTATTATTAATCTAATATTAGTATAACAATACTAATCTAATATAGGGTAACAATATAATCTACATACAGTATAATATAGAGCCATATAGTATATATAATCTGCTATCGTATATATTAGAAAAAATCTAATATCGTACAATATAATCTAATATGAGTAGTAATATAATATAGTATAATATAATATATCTAGTAAATATAAATAATCTAGTATAATAGCATCTAATAGAAAATCGAGAAAAGATCGAAAACTCGCAAAATCGAAAAATCGAAAAATCGGAAAAAATCGCAAAAGTCGAAAGTTGAAACATCTGAAAAATCGAAATCGAAAAATCGAAAAATCGAAAAATCGCAACAATCGAAAAATCGAAAAATCGAAAAATCGAAAACTCGAAAAATCGAAAAATCCGAAAATCGAAAATCGCAAATCGAAAAATTCGAAAATCGAAAAATCGAAAAATCGAAAATCGAAATCGAAAAATATCGAAAACATCGAAAAATCGCATCGAAAATCGAAATATCGAAAAATCGAAAATCGCAATAATCCAAAAATCTTTTCGATTGCCGTTCGGCGGTTTATGGCAAAAATAGAAAATATCTCCGTCGCGTTTGTATCACCCAAAAGACGCGGCTCGACGCAGATCACGAGGGGGAAATGCTTACTGTTTCGAAAGGCCCAGACGTTGCATCACTAGCGAGTGCAAGATATTTACAACGGATCCCGGACGGCGCAACCACATCTACTATTATTTTCTAGCTCTAACAGAACTGGACGAGAATGTGCGTTTACTACCGCGTTAAAAAAATTGAATGAAAATCAGCGGGATATTTTACAAACGTAAATTAAATGTGTGTTTTTGCAAAGTGTTTGTAAATTTTTTTTGTAGATAAATAATAATCCACCAACAGTGGCGTCAGAATTAATTTACTTGACTTGAGTATGGAAAATTTTACATCGTTCACAGTTGTAAACTGGCACACTAAGGATGGTTAGTGAATCAAAATTTACCGATTCTGGAACTTTTTATTTTTAGATTTTTCGATTTTTCGATCTTTCGATTTTTCGATTTTCGACTTTCGATTTTCGATTTTCAATTTTCGATTTTTCTCCCCCCCACTTTTTCGATTTTCGAAATTTTTCGATTTCTCGATTTCGATTTCCGATTTTCGATTTTTTCGATTTTCGATTTTTCGATTTTTCGATTTTTTCGATTTTTCGATTTTTCGATTTTTCGAAATTTTTCGATTTTTCGATTTTCGATTTTTCGATTTTCAATTTTTCGATTTTTCGATTTTTCGATTTTTCGATCATTTTCGATTTTTTTCGATTTTTCGATTTTTCGATTTTTCAATTTTTCGATTTTTTGTTTCTAGTTTTCGGATAATTTATCGTTTGCTATGCATTTCCGATTGACGAATTTGACGGCTCCAATAGAAAGTTGTTCACTGAATCGATTGCGACCCGGCGGGACCTCCAAGCTTTTTGGTTTAGGAGCTACAGAGCTTCAGAGTAAACATAGAAAATTTTATTTTATGAGCTTTAAAAAGTCCTAGCATCGAAGGGTTTAAACCCTGGTTGAGCTTTATTAGTCTTGTCGATTTTTTCCATTTTTATTTTTCCTTTTTCCATTTAATTTTCCTTTTTTCCTTTTTTCCTTTTTCCTTTTTCCTTTTCCCATTTTTCGTTTTTTCGTTTTTTCGATTTTTTTGGTATTATCATATACATCAATTATAATATAATAAAATTTAAATATAGTATTTATAATAAATCAAATAAAATATAATAAAATATATACAAATTAAATATAATCAATAAAAATAATAATATATACAATTAATCAAAAAATATAAAAAAAAAATCTAATATAGTTAATAAAATTAATATATATATGAATCAATTATTAAATTTAAATCAATATGTATAATATAATAAAATAGTTAATATAATAAATATAGTAAAATAAAATATAATTAGTAAATAACAAAATTATAAAAATTAAATGTGAATAAAAAATTATAGTTAATATAATATAAAAAAAATAAAAAAATATATAACAAATTAGTATTTAATTAAAAGTTAATTAATAAAAAATAATTTAAAATCTAATTAATTAAAAAATTTTAATCTAATAAGTATAATAAAATTTTAATTAGAAATTTAAATCAATTATGTTAAATAAACAATCTAAATAGATAATTATCAAAAGATAATTAATTAATTGTAAATAAAATTAATATAGTATATTTTTCTTTTTTAAAATATAAT
>JAROYE020000198.1:0-15173 GCA_029619315.2 Dynastes maya | reverse complement strand
TGTTGTGTAAATTAAGTTTATAAAATTTTCTAATGAATATTTTTATGAAAACAAAAGTTTTATAGTGCTTCATATTTAATTTACTAAAGAACGACGCATTTTAACTTAGGGAAATCTTTATAAAGAAAAAACTAGTGCAGGCTCTGTTACTGTTCTCTTGATTTGAAGAACAGTGCCGCTAGTCGTCTGCTTCGGTGTATCTTTCTTGCAAAAGAGGGAAAACCAATTGGTTTTTGTTTAGGCGTATAAAATACTTGCTCATTTGTTCGATAGCTCAGTACCTCTCGAAATGAAACCAGTACGTGTGTATAAAAAAATTATTAACAGTTCCCCTATGATTACATAAAAACTATAAAAAAATGTGAGGTTCCCCTCTTATAATATATAAAAAGTATGCATATAACGTAGTATTATATACATTTTATAATGCGGTTTCCTTACTTGTTCTGTACATATTTTTTGTGGGTACATATCTATGTACATTTGTATGTCTTTCATAAATTCGCAACGTATATTTTCATGTATAATTCTAAACGCACCTAGTGTACGATGCGAGTATCTTTACCCTTAAATGTGTCTTCAGTATCCCAACGCTTATTTGTATATTAATTCGCAACGTTTATATGTATTGTGCATTATTAAGACCACCACCAAATCCTTGACGGAGCTTGAATATCTGGTTCGCGGAGGTAGTAACAGAATATAGCCGAAAATGACTACCCAGACGATTCTAGTTATATAAGTATTTGTTACGGTATCTTTTTTGTATTTTATGCTCCGTCACGCTACTACCCTCCCTATATAGCGGAGTTTCCAAAGACCAAACATCGTGCGGGTCCGAGCGTTGCAGTACGCACAGGCGAAGGATCGACGGATGGCAATCGTGACACTCCGTACACTACGTTCGCCGACGAAATTCCGGCACTCCGACATAAGGACATGTACGCTCGCTCTCAGCGGTAATTGTCTGTTTCATGCTCGACCGCGGTGTTCTCTCTCTAATGTGCATCTTATCTCGAGGTTTGCAATATAATAACGTACCGCAAGTAGCGATTATTTGAAAACAGTTTTACACCAATTCTCACTTTGTGTGCGAGTAGTAATTTTGTTATATTTATGTATGTTAAATAAATTTAAATTATTTTTGTGTTAAATACGTACACATACAATATTTTAAATGTATACAAACGCGATATACACAAGTTTCTCAGAAATAAAGCAAACGAAATGGTGAATTTATAAACTAATACAAATAATATATTAAATAACTAATACAAATGATATATTAAATTTACAAAGTAAAACGACAAATGATGGATTTACAAAATAGAATAAATGCATAAACGAATTTGTTAGCGTACAAAAATAACAATAAAATACTAAGAAGCCTTAACAGCTTCTCCATTAGATTCTGGAAAATATACAGGCGTATGTATCCTATTAAACAAAATTGAAACAGCATGAATCAAATATGGCAAGATAACAACGGCCGTCTTGTAGACTTAGGTGATATAATCGCCTTTTCGATGTATTGCCGTAAACTTCAAGAAACACTCAATTGAATAAAATTTGAATCACTGCTCTGGCATGTTAAAGCGTTTAAGAAATTGGCCGTCAAAGAAACAATGTAATTTGTCAAAAATCACAAATTATGGTAAGATATACCCCAATTCGAATAAATTTCGTTGATTTTCTATGAAAAAAACTTCAGAAAATGGCGTTGAATCCGCTCAACTGGAAGCTGTTGAGATATATAAAAAGAAAACCAAACAACACAAGCTTATTCTAATTTTACTGACGACAAAAGCATAAAAAAAATGTTTTTAGTATTCGGTTATCATTAAAGTATCAGGAAGTGCTCTTGAGAAAACCTAGCACTTTAAGGGCGGGCAAACCCAAATAATTTAGCCCCACGAACCCTATAAGTACTAACTGTCCCTCTTTGGTGTTTCTTATGTCACTGAAGATGAGGTGCTTCAAGACTTAAGAATGATATGACATCGGGTGATGAAAACATACCCTAGTTTTCTAGTGCGGAGTGTATCTTGTATATTTGCATATCCGTGGGGATACATACAATTTAATTATTGAAAAGTCGAAATAAAATAGTGCTTATTTTCTAAAGGTGGTGATCGGGCTAATTTTTGGTTGAACTATAGTCCCATAAAATTTTTAGGAACTTTGTCAAAGTATTTGAACATATCTTATGCAACAATATCTAGTTTAATGTTAAGCTATATTTGTCGATCCATCAACATGGGTTCGTGTGGGGCAGATCCACTCTAACCCAAACCCTTGGAAATATCACCCAGCTTATATCTCGGGCGCTGGACCAACGAGGACAGGTTGGTGCAGTCTACACTACTTTGCTAGGGTTTTCGATCGCATTAACCACAATTTGCTTTGTGTCTAAACTAGAAGCTATTAGCTTTTGCCCTTCATTGGTGAAGTTGATTTCTTCTTATCTCTCCCCGATCACTTCAAGATGTCATCTTGGGATACCGCAGGTTTCCAATCCGGGCCATTTAATGTCTTTCTAATGATTTGCTTCATAAATTGCAATGTTAATACTTAGCATATGCAGACGACCTGAAAATTGACAACGTTATCCATACGCTAAATCGATTGAGTAAGTTGCAGACTTACCTCCCCCTTATTAATGACTGGTGTACTCTGAATGGCATATCTTTAAATATTGACAAATGTTTAGTGGTCTCTTATACCAAACATTCTAACCTAATCATTTTCAACTACGCTATTCAGCCCTACATTCATTACAAGAACGGAAAAAGTAAAGGATCTGGAGCTACTTTTTGACTCAAAACTAAGCTTCTCTGATCATATATCTGCCATATGTCTGTCTGCTTCTAAATCTTTGGGCTTTTTAATAAGAAGTTGCCAGGCTTTCCTTTAAACATCTCGGCGATAAGAATTCTGTGCTATGCCTTGTTCAGACCAATTTGGAAATATGTCAACTTCGTTTGGTATCTTTACTATACGTTCGGTGATCTCTATAGAACGTGTTTAAAAAAAATTCCTTGAATATCTTCGCTATAAAGTCAGTACTTACCTTGATCGTGGTTCAGGTTATGTGACACTGCTGCAACAACATAATTTCAATTCATTGGAAGATCGTTGCAATAAAAATAGCGCGAGATTTCTATTTAGCCTCTATTTTAATAAAAAGACTCTCCGTCATTGTTTTATGTGGATTTCCGTATTACACATGATCTGTTGATTTTCTCGTAACGTATAAACACAACACGAATGTCTTAGCCAAATCACCTGTGTTCCATATGGTCAACAACATTAATAAAATGTACTTGTAGATTGCTATTAACGTTTATTCTGACTGTAGGCCTCTGTTTTAAAGTTATGTTCACTCATATCAAATGTAATGTAGAACTTAAATTGTTTCCCTTTTTGATATTATATATACATATATGTTCAGTCAATGTGCAGTCTTGCAGTTTGATGTATTGTTTTGATGAATTTCTATATAACTTCAAAATTGTTTAATATATTGTCCTGTAAGTGATTAGTCGTTGGAAAAAATTTTAGATTATTATTATTATTGTTATTATTATTTGAAAACTTTTGCTATAAAAATTTCTAAAGGAAGGAATTAATCTTCCACCCACAAAGTAGCTGATGGAAACGCTGTATATTTAAGTGACGAAATGGAAAAGAAATCGGACATGTCTTGTAAATTAAGCAGGAAAAATAAAAAGTAATTTTAATTTGTCTAATTTTACTTGCTGTGTTAATATTTTATTACCAAAGTAACTTTGTCGTTTTAAGACATGTCTAGTTCTTTTTATTCTACCGGCCACTGTAATTAATTCGTAGAATTAAAACACATAATCTTGCAAAAACAAGCAATGACAAGAATGCCCAAAAGGGATGTGGAACTGACAGACACTGGAAAAAAAGAAAGTAAAATTTTGACAGGCCCCAAAAAAATTGCTTCTGTAAAAAAGGTAGAAAAAAACGACAGTAACTGGGGAGTAAAATGAAAAGGAAGCAGGCAGCAAGTGTGTCTCATGATCAATGACGGGAAAATATGGATGAGCGTTAGAGCGAAAAGCTCGGATTCTTTGAAAGGGTAGGATTAAAAAGGTTCTACATTATGTTAAGGACATCAAAGTGAAGAGAAACGTATAAATTTTACTTGCTACCTCTTGTTTTATCCTAGACGCCGGAAATAAATTTATAATTACGTGCTAGATGCGAGTATTTATAAAATGCCCTCACTAAATTATGCTGGGGATGAGGAAGCTACTCGTTTTGCTAATGGAATAAAATTTGATGTGTTATGTACCTGATGGATGAACGCTAGATTAAAGCTAAAATTGTAATATTACAACACAAATAGAATTTTGTACTCCAAACTAAGCGTTCAGAGTAGCATGGAAATGAAGGCTTTCAGTTATGCATTAGATTGCGAATAAAATTTTTTCATCTAAACAGTAATTTCTAAAATTGGATAGGGAAAAATTTAATTTATGTAAGTATGCACACTATTCGGATGCGAGCACATTGAGAATTTTCATACTCAACTCCCAGATAGATTAGCGAATTTATTCAACAACTCTAACGGCCAGGGAAACTGTTTGTGCATAAATAGAAAGTAACCCTTCTACACAAGTTTATAGCTTTTAATTCTCTCATATAGACAGTGGTGTCTGTTCGTTTGTTCGTTTTTAAAAACTAATGTCTAGTAATAATTCAAGAACTGTGGTGGTAGCATCGCAAACACTAAAGTATCGGCACACTCCGCACCACACAAATTATTAATTAATTAGTCCGGAACAGCTGTTTCGAGATGAGCGGGTCCTCGTTATCGATGGTATGACCGAATGATGTAAGAAAAAACTCTAATTCTAACATGACCTTCTATCCCTTCTTTCGAGAGGATATTTACAAGTACCTAGTTTTGCGCCCTATACACCCTAAACCTAACAAAATATGCGAAAAAATAGACGAAAGGGTCTCTTGTCATTGTAGCACGAAACGTAAAACATATGTCCGCCTTACCCTAACGAATCAAAAAGATTTGAGCAGGACAACGGTCCGTTCTCTTTTTTCGTCAAATTTGTGTTTCCTTTTATGTCAATAATTTTGTAACCGTCTAAATCCTGCGGCCAAGTTCCCGTTTTTAATCAATTTCAGATTTTCTAATTTAATATTATGCCCGGTTTCGGTTATGGTGTTGTACTACACTTGAAGGTTCAATCTTTCTGCATCTTAGCACCTGATCTGCTCATTGAATCTGGTGCTTATCGTCGTTTCGTTTGACCAATGTAGGCTTTATCAGTCAATGTCTGCAATTTTATAATTCGCCCCCTTTTCCCTATGTCCGGTTTTTTATCTTTCGGATGCAAGAAGGTTTTTGAGTGTATTTCGCGAACTTAAACATACGTTCAATCTTGTTCCCTAAAAACTATACAAATACCTTTCGATATTTTGTGAAAGGAAATTTTCACAAATAATGCCTATGTTGGACTTTCCTAAGAATGCGATCGACGTCTATAGAAAAAATAACCATTGTAAATAGCTAATTTGTTTATAAATTTTTAAGTTCTTTATTGGTACCTGCTTTTACTCAAAGGGAATTTTTACCAATCTATTAATTAAGAAACTAATCGTGGCCATTTTGTGTTGTTCACAGCAGCTAGAATCGGCCATAATGTATCTATTAGTGTTTGTTTCCTTTCTATAGATGCCTATCTCTAGTTTTTTGTTGATTCTAATTACCAAACTTCCAAAAACAGGGTTTATGGTTCACTTCTCCTTTTACTGTAAATTTAATAGTTTCGAATTTTGAATTATGTAAGGGGTCGCGAGAAATTCCGAAATGGTACCCTGTTTAGTACCGAAGACCGCGAAAATATCATTTACATACCTGCACTGGCGCAGCAATGCATGCAGCATTTATTTTTTTTCTAAACGTGGAGAGAGTCAAAAAAAAATTATTCGAACTGACTTCTTGTTCATTGGAGCAGTACTGACGTTGTTCTTTTTTAATCTTTTGGGGTACGAGGGATTAAAAAATATCCTAGAAGATGCAATACAATTAAAAAAGCTGCCTCAGGTACGGGAAATTTCAATCGATTTAATGCAAATTAACTTTTAAATCCTTTTGCTGTAGAATTGAATAGCCGTAGTCCCATATACAAACTGTTTATGCTTTTTTTTGGTATTCATTACATCAATACATTAAAAAAAACAGTTATTAAAAGCTATTCTAAAACTACACGAATCTATTGATGTGGTGCATGATATGTAACTTAACATGAGCCTTAATGAGCAAAGACAAATGTCAGTTAGGATGTGAGGCGTGACTTAGCAATGCGTAAGCATGGAAAGGGTAGAGAGGCGGTATCGCATATGCATTCTATCGTTATCTAAAGCGGATTTTTCGCTCGTTTCGTAGAATGTCGATGATACAGAATGTCGTTTGGGCGTAAGAAGTTCAACTAAAAGAAACAAATATATCTGTTCTAGTTCGCAAAATTAAACTTAGTGACGAGTTGGCAGTATAAATGCACAAATAAGCGCGTGCGCTGAAGTTCGACCAAGTTCAGCATTTGACGCACAAGTTCGTTTGTGTTTATATGTCAAGCAAATGTCAAAAAGTTTATGTTTTTTACCGTTCGGTAGTAATAACACTTGTTCATGAACCAATGTAGCCAACACCAGTATTTTATTTTGGGTTTTTTGATTAGCGGTCTGCATTTCGTTAATAAGGAAATTGTATATATGCAGGTCAGTACACCTAGCTAGGTACAAACATGACATTAAAGTGACATTCGCAATTACATACGTGCGCATGACAAAAAAACTGACATTAAAAATGCACTAATATATACGGCCAGTGGCGTTTTTTTTTGCGTCATGCACTTTTTTCGTACTTCTGCGTCATCGACATTCTACGTGCGAGCGAGAATCGCCTTAAGACAACGATAGAATGATGTTATATCACTTGCATAAAAATCCGAGACAAGCGACATTACCCACTTTAAACAGTCTTTTGTAAACTATGAAAAAATATGTCAAATTGTCTTCAGTGTCAATCGTAAATGGACATGCCATTGTCAAAGATTAAAAAAACGTCAAAATGAGCTCATGTTGTCCCAGATTTTTGTGCAAGTGATGGTACGTGACCTAGCAATGCATATGCGATGTCGCCTCTCTGCCCCTACTAATGCTGACGTGTTGCTGTGGCGCTCCAGTCACGCCCGTTCCTAACTGACCTTCGTCTTTGCTTATGATAAAAGAATCAAAATGCAATGGGGGAAGCACGGTCGCCAACCCCCAACACGCTTGAGAAACCGTACTTTCTTAATATAGTTTATGAAAAAATTTTCTGGACGAATTTCGTAACGTATCGCGTAATTGGGATATAATACGGAATATTATTGCCGAAGTAGTAGTAAATATTCAACAAAATACAAGGAATCGGTTACAGTTTTTTTATGTTGGAAAATTGTGATAATTTTTCGAGTAGGCGTTGAATTGCACGCATAAAATAAATTTTACAGATTCTTTTTAATAAATATTTTTACAGAAATAAAGAGTTATAGTGTTTCATCATAGCACTGCATGTACTTACATTTTTTTAGCAAAAACAGAACGTCACTCCATATGGCGCTAATATCATTGACCGTGACTTGAATATTTTGTACCTGATTTTGATTGATCTTTTTGTCTCCCCAAAAATACACTTGATCACAATATTTACATGAAATTTTGTAAATTCCCTGATTTATCCATGTTATCCACGGGCTTTGGAATTTCCTAAAAGGTTTTTAAGGTTATTGCTCGAAGAGAAAACAATCTTGCATCTTTGCATATTGATGATTTCTTTAGTTCATTTTGATATCTATCTTTAGTTAAAGGAAAAATTGAGAAACCCGGTGCCCCAAAAAAGTTAATAGCCGAAAGTTTGGGGTTCATATGAGTGATTAGAATCCTGTAAGATGAATCTATTATTACTAGATCTTACAGGATTCTAATCACTCATATTAACACAAACTTTCGGCTATTAACTTTTTGGTGCACCGGTTACTCAATTTCCTTTAACTAAAGATAGATATCAAAATGAACTAAAAAAAATCATCAATATTTCAAAACTTTAACGGATTCTCTGAAGACGTCGTCTATAAAACTATTGGGAAAAACATAAGAATAGATTAGAATTAAAAATGTAAGCACATTAGAACGCATTGAGGGCCGTAATTAAAAAAGAAATATATAAAATTACCCTTTATCCATGTTACACCAAGGGTCTTCAAAAAATCTTTTCTAGGATTGACCGCAAAGATTGTTTTCTTTTCCCGAGAATAACCTTAAAAACCTTTAGGAAATTCCAAAGACCCAGTGGATAACATGGATAAATCAGGAAATTTTACAAAATTTCATGTAAAGATTGTGATCAGTGTATATTGGGCAGACAAAAAGATCAATCAAAATGGGTACAAAAAACATTTGGGCTCATCTCAAATTCAGAAGGTTTGATAAATCTAGCGTTGCCCTACATATGCTTGAAAAAAACCCATAATGTTGATAATATAAATTTAAATTTAAAAAAACGTAAAGAGTACTGGCTCAATTAAATTGTTATGAAGCCAGGGAAAAATTTACAAAAACAAAACTCATTTAAATGAATTCAGATTTAGGACCACTAAATTCCAGCCTTTATCCTTTGTTACATCATGTTTAATCATTTATAGTTGTAATTTTTAAAACCATGTGAAAGGGAACCGCTTCATTGTAATACTAGGATTTAATAACTCACGTCATTCTCCTATTTTTTTTAGGCATACTATAGCCCTGTGCAATGAAGCGGTCATTAAATTTTACGATTTAAAATTTACATATTCCCAAAATTTATTTTCCTTATAAGGTTAGTTTTTCGCTTAGCTTGTTAGTTCTGTTTTGCTGTTGATGATGATAGCTTGGCTATCGAAACGTGCGTCCAGTACGAATTATGGTGTTGTGGTAAGGGTTTTAGTGAACTGTTTCAGCATTATAATCATAAAATACATTTCTCACGAAAGCGCGCAAAATCTCTACACTGTTTTGGAACCAATCCCTGGCTGTGCAGCAGTTTACTGTGTTTTCCCTCGCAAAGTATAAATGAACAGTGTAATTGAAATACTTTCAAATTAGAACCATATGCACCACATGCAGTAGACCTCAAATGGTTATCGCTCTCTCTATATACATTCTATTTGGGAGGTAATCTAAACGATGAGGAATGTGTTAAATACTGAAGTACTGCATTTTCGTATTGACTGGATGTGTATTAAATTATACCAAACTTTGAATATGTATGAAAACATAACCATAATGTCTGTATACCATACACAAAACTAACAGTTTTAGCTTCGTGTATTATATACATAACTCGTGAAGCTAATCCAATTTTACTAGTTTCGTAATAGATTTACACTTATCTAATATTAAGGTTTATACCTATATATGTATATGCATATGAATTATACGCTCGATCTTACATTTAACTGTTTGCAGGTCGTTATATCAACGCCCGAGATATCTTGAACCCCTAACTAATGCGCGCGGAAACGCATTAATTGAGGTAATTTATTATTCTAAAGCCTCGTTTGTCATGTAATTAAACCACGAGCAAAGACAACCGTAGTACGATACACTAGACCCCAATAGAATATTAGCTTAAGTAGGTCAGTCATACTAAGGAATTTACAAAATCTTTCGGTTGAAAAATATTTAAGAACTTTAAAACACTCCACATAAACAATGGCTTGTGATTTAAACAACGCTTTTTTTGTAAAGCTTTTTTTAATGAATTAGGTATTAGAGATCATCGCCCACTTAACCACATTATATACAGATCGCTAAACAGAAACTGCATGGTAACACTTTAACGAATCAGATCTCGCAAGGAATCCGGAAGGACAGAGTTCTAAAACCATATTTCACGTCGCGGATCTGTTAGAACAACTTTCACAAAAAAATCTGCTGTTGAATTAAAGGAACAAAAGTGAAAAATGAAATTCCCCGAATATAATTATCAAAATTCACCTTATATTTGCAGAATTTGAATTATTTTTAATTGTTATTCGAATTCTGACATGATAATTTAGATCACCCATTCTTTGTTTCTTAAAAAAATACTCCATTAATATTAATTTATGGGGAATAGTCACAAGTTATTTCAATAACTTACCTCTTAATAATATTTTTTGTAAAAAACACACAAAAATCATGCACAACACATTTACATTGAATCTAGTAACCAAAATCCTTAACGTCATTTGTAAAAATCGCAAATGGTCTTGTTAGGCCAAAACACAAAAATATCAAAATCATTGGATTTGCATTCCTGTGACAACCCAGTTAAACAAGAAGACAGAAATAGTAACTTTCGACATCAGACGACATTTTTGATTAAACTATTTAGAAATTTAATTTAAAACAAAATTTAAAAGGATTTTGGTTATAAAAAACAATCAAAAGAAGTCTAGAATCACTTAGAAGAAAAGGTAAACCTAAGGGGTCAAGAAAAGAAGTAGAAGGGGATTTAACACCAGAAGGACCTAGAATATTACCTAGAAAGAAAGGAAAGAGGATTAAAGAAGGATTTTTAAAACACATACACACAACACTTACAGCTGTAAGTAGTTTTTCAAAAATTTATTGTAAATAGATTATTGAGAATAAAAAGACTTGTGATTATTTTTAATATTATATTTCATTGAAACATCCAAACATACCAAGATCTTGATGATACATGCGTTTACAATTTTTGTGCAAGCAAGCAAGTTGTATCTGTTGGCATCTCAACCTTCACTGCTAGTAAACTCTGCATTAAAAGTACCGATAAATCTGTGACGTGGACATTCAAAAGTGTGCCATCACACCTCACAAACGAACAGGCGGCTATGGAGTTTATGTAAGTATACAGGAAACTCACCATGATTGAATTTAAGCCTTGCAATAGTGGTGTAATAAAAGCAGGACATTTTTATGATTTTTAGTGCCATAATATGCAGGTGGTTCTTTGCATAATGCGCTCTTTCTAGTAGTATACAACTATTTCCGGTAATTTCGCCATTGATTTTTTAGAATTCTGTTTTTCGTAGAGATACGAGGTAGGCGCCATAAATTCTCAGCCTGACAGACTTATGCAGGTTCGAACGTGTTCAATCTCCGTTGCCCTCATAGTTGCACATGTGCGAGGTCTACACTATATATATTACGGCTCGAAGAGAGTAGTTTTTAGTAGCCAGCCATACAACGTATGTGGGCAGGAGCAACAAGCGTTTTGTCCTTTTCTCTTCTCACATTGATTTGCCGAGGATGATTCCATCAATTTATTATCATTATCTTAATTATTGTTTCTATGCACTTTTTTTTTATGTGTTAAATTCTACATTAAGTTCACTTTTGTTTGAACATTATTCTGTAGATAACCTCTACGTCAGCCTTTTTAAAATCACAAGCAATGAGAATAATTGACTGCCCTTATGTAGGGGTCAGTTGTACTGTTTGAAACAAGGTAATATGCATGTCAAGAATTCTAAGTAAATAAATGCTTTTTTTTTAAGAAAATTAAACTATTGATTATGAACAATACCTAAACGCCTTCTGGAATTAAGAAAACTATTTACTATCCTTAAAAAAATACTGTTTTGTGTATAACAGCCATTTAGTTATACCAAGAAACGCTTTCTTCAAACTTTCTGCCCAAAATTTTCTTTAATCAAGATAACAAATGTTTTAAAAAAGAAATACATTGTTTCATTACAAGTATATCCTTCTCTTAAGCGGAAAAAAACGCTAAGAAAATATTTCTTTTAATTTAAAGCAGTTATTGTATTGTGGATAATTGAAATAGTAATTGTCTTGAGTTGAGGCGGACAGTCTTGATACAAGTCAACGTTCCTTTGCGTGTAGAATCTACGAGGGTGCCCATCGAAATTGTTGCCAAGTTTGATTTATGTTATTTCATTTTTCCATATTTTTCAGAATCCTGATAGAGAAGCTCCTCCAATATACTAAAATGGTCCTTTTTTGTAAATTTAAAGCTGGAAGTGTACAAAAAGAGTTTTTTTATTTAAATACCTGAGTGCTGCGTGGAAAGATTACAAATAGCTGTCCTGTAGAATCCAATTGATTTATTTATATTCAATGTGCAACACCGTTGAATCCCCTATCATTTGGCTTCTGACAATTACAGGTGGATTTTTAAACGGCGATGCGTTTTAATATGTTCCCTTTCAATGTTCGTCATGAAGTTGGGAAAGCTACGACAATCTCACTCCGAGGGTTAGCAGGTGCATGGTTAAGATCTGGGACTTCGAAACTGATTCATAATCAATTAACCAATTTTATGTTAAAATTCGAAATTTTTTAAAATCTTAAAGCTTAAAAAAAGATGCAATATTTCCAAGGTTTCAAAATTTTTAGTGCATACGCAGTGTAAGCACATACTCTCGGGCAATGAAACAGTACATTTTCACACAAGGGAAAAAAATTTTTACATGTTTAACATGCATCAAATATATATATTTCCACAAACAACGAAGTGCCCGAGGCCTAATTGTTCGCTCTTTCATTTGCATTTTCCGAGCTTAGGTTATTTCTCCTCCAAGCTTGCTTTTTCAGTTTGGGCCGTTAGAATCGATTAACTCGTGATGATATTTTTGTTATATTTTGGTAAATTATTTATATTCATGTTCTCTTCAAATAATTACGTTGGTCCAATATGGTTTCATCTATAGCTTATATCTGGAAATACATGGCAACTATAACTCTAAATAATATTGGTTTGTAGCCGGCCTAGCTTAAATTTTTCAAACGTAAGGGTGCCCTTAATACTATAGGTTACGAAAACCAATATAACCTTCGAAGTAAGAAGAAGAGGAAGGAAAGGGAAAAGTTAGGAGAGAACGAAGATGGGAACGTGCTTATTTCTTTATTCGTTGTGTTTATTATTTTTATTATTTAGCTTAATAAAGTTTTATTTAAAATTAAGTTTTTCTGTACTGAATCCCATATACATATTGGAGCAGGTATTGGTAGAGTTGGCACGCGCGCCAACGGGGCAGCGGCGTTGTTTCGATTAGGCCTCGGGTTCCCCCTAAGCTATTATGTGTAGATTTTGCTGTCGTAAATACTTTCGCGTAGTTGTTAATAAAAATAAAATAATGCGTGCTCAAAACACTTACCATTTTAAGGTTCTCCGTCAAATCGCAAAGTGAATAATGTCCGTTAAATATCTGCAACATTAGATATGTTTTAACAGTTGTTTCGACAGACTGAGTGCGGCGCCATCACTCATAATTTTATGAGTTGGTTTCCGCAAACATGTCTTCTGTAGGCCAGTCTCTTAAAGGCATTCTGTTAACTTGTTACAACATTACGTGGTAAAATTCGTGCCCCCAATCTTGTGGCAGATGGTATCAGAAAATGTTTATCCTGAGGTAGACGCTTTAATAGCGCATACAAAAGCAGTGTTTGTCAAATCGCCGAAACGTATTCGCGAATTTCACAGACTGTGCCCCCGTGTACCTGAGCCACCAAAACCCTATCATAAATATTTTTGAGAATATTAAGAACGTGGTTTTTACAATTCGATCCAAAGAAGGGCTGCCGCTATCAAAAAAGCCGGTCAAAAATTTCAAGATAGTCGGGTTAAAATGGATTTAAAAATTATTCACAACAATTACTTCGGACTAGCGGAGGGCAATAGAAAAGTTACAAGATCCTTCGGTTTCGTTAGTGGAATCTGTGCAAATAGTGCAAACCATGTTCACGCACAACTATGCGCGATAGAAGAGCGCAAAATGTTTGTGTTCTAAAAAAAATTTGAAAGTTTTTTTAGAGATTCTGATTTTGGCACATTAGGACACATTTGTGAAGGTGCGACAATAGAACCGTTAAGTTGTTTCAAAGAATATTTAATTAACGCAAATATAACGTCATTTAGATGTAGAAACGTTCGTTCTCTGCATAAAAAACAAATTTTTTCCTCGCGCCGCACTCGTCTGTCGAAACAACTGTTGAAACATATTTAACTTGCAGATATTTAACAGACATTATTCACTTTGCGATTTCACGGAGGACTCTAAATGGTAGGTGTTTTGACACGCATTATTTTATTTTTATTTAAGAACTACGCGAAAATATTTACGACAGCAAACATCTACACACAATAGCTTTAGTGGAACCCGAGGTCTAATCGAAACAACGCCGCTGCCCGTTGGCGCGCGGGGCCAACTCTAGTTATTAGGCTTGTATTGAATTTTAAAAAATTAGTCCACGACCTTTGCATAGTATGTATATCACATGTCCAAGCACGACCTCTTCTTAAAATAAACGGTGGAATTTATCTCCATTTTTTCCCTACTCGCTCTGTAAAATAATATTTCAAGGCTGCATGTGCTTTAATAATCTGCCAGTACTTTGGGTTCTCGTTCGCTAATAGAACTTGTTGTGAATGCCTTCGAGAACGTAAAACCTTTTCCTTCACTTGCTGAGTTTCATTTCAAGAAATTCGTATCGTAATTTCTGTTTTGAAATAAGGAAGAGGTTAGCGACGAATATGGCGATGGCTTCCCAAAACATATTGGGAGAGCAACGGGGTCTCGTTATATCAGAAAATTTATTACTGGAGAGTAAAGACAGAAGCTATTATCTACTCTTCTTTTATTGGGCAATTAATTCCTCAACTGCGCAACAAAATTTTTCTATTTCAAATAATATATACTGCACTGTAAGTAAATGCACCGCTATTATTTTATATAATTATAATGTAAATTTTTCAATTAACTTCGGCAAATCTGAATAACCTTTGTAGTTATTTTAAATTTTGGCATTTAGTTTTTTAGAAAGAATTAATAATACAAATTTCTGACATAACATAAAATTACAACATATTTTTCAAGAATTTAAACCTATAAGAAATTTTTTGTCATAAACCAAAATCATATTCCATATTGGAATCAAGTTTATCAAAATTCTAAGTCGCCCTTTCAACCAACCATATGATCATCCCAAAAAGGGTAACAATTAAATATGGAAGTTCCAGCATTCTAGGATAGGATAATAAATAAAAAGATTACAAAAGTATTTTAACAGAAGACAAGTGTTTGGAAAAAAGAAAATTTAAAAAATTATCTAAG
>JAROYE020000197.1:0-15462 GCA_029619315.2 Dynastes maya | reverse complement strand
GAAAACCATTTTCGAGGACCCCTTTAAAAAGACCCCCCAATTCTAGAAAAAAAGGAAGGTATCGCTTGCAACATTGTATCTGGAACACCTGATCTAGCAACAAACAGTAAATTCCGTAGATTGTCAACGTTATTCCGAGAATAATGGTTTGGGTTTTTTCTCATTTTGTAAAAAAAAAAAAAATGTAAAAGCAGCGCGATGTACTAGATTTCATTAATTCTAGTCACCTAACAATATGGAGTAACATGAAGCACCAATAAAATTGAACCAATTACAAACACAATTAAAGAGAAAACCAGAGTATAACCTAATAATCAACTTACCTCGTTATCATCGATAATGACCACAAATTTTGTGCCGCAATGTTTGTTTTCCCCATGAAAAGAAAGGTAATAATAGAGGAAGAAGTTGTAATAAAAACGAGAGTGGAAAATCGATAATATAGAAATTACATCCCCCAAAGGGAAAATTAAAATACAGTCCCTGGCCATTTTACTTGAAACATGTCATAAATCAACCCATTTACCTGGAAATTCCCATCCTATTATAGCGATATTCTTTTGCTTTGATCCGATCGTTTATAGGGGGACTAGATTATTGTATCAATAAATAAAATACCAGAGAAATGATATTTAAAGAGAAAAGTACGTATAATAAATTTTTCAGTTATCAACTTACATTTAGCGAGTTCACAGCTTTAGAAAATGCATCGAATATTTTAAAATATTCGTCATAACCGTATAGAAGCTAAGTTGGGGAGTACGTTAAGTGTTTTGTGTTGATATATCGTTATTGCAAAGGTAAAATTTTTTTCCCAAATCTCCTCTTAATAATTAATTATTTAGAATTTGAAAAAAATCGTAAATATTTGGGTTTTTTTTTGTAAAAAACGCCCGGAAAGATTTAACAAGTGAACAAAAAGCCGCTATACAAACTCTTTACATCAAACAAACATTCACAACGGAAATTGAAAAATTACGGAAAGTATTTCCTTCTGTATCGCGTTTAGCTTGAAACTTAACGAAGGAGCTGGCACATCGACACAAAGACGGCAAAGGGGCGGTCGGAAAAGAAAACTTCGAAGAGATCTGACCGCGAAATTGTTCATCAGGTTTTGAGTAATAGATTTGCTACAATTAAAATGATTCAAAAAATTTACAAGAGAGAGGAATAGAGATTTCGAGAGAACTGTCAGGCGCCGATTGGCGAAAATCGCCTATGGGCCCGAAGACCTGTAAAAAAGCCGCTTTAACAGAAAAAAATGAAATCTGCTCGTCTCAACTTGCAAGAGAATATGACATTTCACAGACGAGAATTGGAAAAAGGTGAATAACTTAGCAACTGATTTTTACTGAAATTTAAAGTTTGCATTATTTAATAGGTTTTTTTTAGTGACGAGTGCTGCTCTGTGTTTTAGTGCAGCGAGCACAATTTGTTCGTAGACGACCTGGCGAACGTCTCACAGAGTCCACGGTTCTTCGAACTGTAAAAACCCTCCGCAGGTAATGATTTGGGGGTGATTAGTGGAGACAGACCCCGGGTCTTTGTATTTTTGTAGAAGGTACAATGCGTCAGGAGTAGTCATAAATGTGTTAAAAAATACGTTATTACCGTATTTTAAGCCAGGACTCGCATACCGACAGGGCGTATATTTATGCAAGATAATGCTCCTTGCCATGTGGCAAAAAAGGTTAAGAAAATTTTTTGAAGGGCAATCACATACCTCTTTTACGTTGGCCCCGGAAATTCACCGGAAACCCCAATCCCATCGAGAACGTATGGAATGGACTAAAAAGTAAGGTATATGAAAAGAGAAAACCCTAAAAGAATATAAAGGGTGTAGGGAGAACGATGAAGATATAAAAGAGATAATCATATCTTGCATTAAAGTATGCCCCGAAGAATTAAGGGTGAAAAAAACCATAGGTTATGGACAAAATATTAATTACTTATTTAATATTTACATTTTGTTATATTTTTTTACAATATTTTTACAAAAAAAAATAAATACATGAAATGTTTATATTTTTTTATAAAAGGAAATTAAAAAAAATTATTGGTTTTTAAAAGAAGGGGAACTGTATTTACTTACTGTAAAATCCCTTTTATATAAATAACAACAAATTTTTTAAAGGTTCTTTCGAGTGAAATATTAGATATTTTCCCTTTTTTTGCCCCCCCCCAAAAAAAGATAAAAATAACGCAGTTATAAAAAAAGGGTTTGGGCCTTGGGATTTTTAAAACCAATTATTAAAAGGGGTTAGGAGCTCCCAGGTTTGAGCGTAACCCAAAAGCTTCGACAAACTTTTCCAACTTTTTGGGTTAAAAACCACCATACATTATACACTTTTCTGTACGCAAAAGGAATGTAGGGACTGTAGGTGAAATTTTATCCCCTTGGGAAAAATTTATCGATTTGAGTCCCCTGAAGGCCATTCCCATTCATATGAAAGGAGAAAATTAAAAATACAAAGTTTAAAAAAATCTTTTTTTGGATTGCCATTTTTTATCACGACCCCCCCAAACAAGTATTAGGGGGGAATCAATATTATCTACATTTTTCCCCAAAAAGCTTTAAAAGGTTATCGTAGTGGGGGCTGCTTGGCATGGTTTAGTTGGGCCCTTGGGGTTTATGTGTGGGGGAAATTTAATCACGACGCGTCTTTTTTGTTGCTATTAAAACAGGTAAGTATGTGGGTTTCCGCTATAGTTTGCCCCAAAAGGGGAAAACAGAGTGACCCCGATTTTTGTTGTCAGAAGGGTAAAAGGTGCAAAAATTAAAAACCGGGACCTTTGTCACAATACAGGGACAGGGGTTTTATCTCGAAAAAGGGCTTTTTTTTGTGGACCGAAATGTTCTCCGTTTTGTTACCTCGGCGGCCAAACTTTGAAATTTTTTCCGATCGAAAAAAAAAACCCCTTTTACGAGTTTAAAGAAACCCTGCCCCCGTTTTGGGTGACAAAATTTTCCGGAGGTTTTTTCAGCACCTTTAAACACCCCCCTAAAAAAAAAACCACAAAAATCGGAAAACTGTCGTTGTTCCTCTTTGGTGAAAACCTAATAGGGGAGCTGACATGTTTATATTTTTGTAGCTACAACAAAGCCGCGATCGTGTTTAAATTCCGCACGAAATAAACCCAGAGGCGCCAACTAAAAGAATGCGCTTTGGGCCGCACTACGAAAACCCTTTCCAAAGTTTGGGTTTATTGCAAAATTTTTAGATAATATTTGACTTACCCTTTTATACATTGGGATGAAAGTGCAGTTTTTTCTAAAATTATTTTGTGAATGTTTTTAAAATACGTGTTTTTTCAAATAAAGAATCTACTGATGCTTTGGAAGAAAACCTGTTTTTTTAATAATTTTTTATATTTGGGGAATAAAAAAAAATTTTTAAAATTTTAAAAAAAGGAAAAACTAAAAATTTCCCGGAAGACACGCACCCCCCCCCCAGAATGAAAAAATTTCGAAAAAAAAAAAGCATAAATTCGTTATAAATTTCACTCGCTACAACTGTTGTTTGGGAATGATCCGGGTAAACCGTTTAATATTTCGTGAAGAATTTAGGGTTACGTTGTGTTTCAAACCCTTTAAAATTTTTAAACAATTTTGGTCCCTTTATGATGGAGCTCTTTTTGCCAAAAATGCTTAATAAAAGTCTTCATTGCTGCAAAAATTTGGGTTTCCCTTTTTAATCCTCAAAAGATTCAAGAATCACAGGGCCCAGCTAAAGGGAAACATAAATTTTTGGCTTTGGAATTGATGGGATGTCTCTTTTTGGGTTTTCCTTTTGTTAAAAAGGAAAAAAATTTGGGGTTGGGGGGGCTAAAAACGAGAAAAAAAACCCCTTTTTGAATCAAAAAAATAAATATTTTGAAGTTTTTTAATTTAAATTTTCGAAAAAGGGGTTTTATTTGAGGGGAAAGCATTTTTTTTTTTAAGGAAATAGTTTGGTTTTTGTTTGAATTTAAAAAAGGGTTTTTATTTGACTCATTTTTAATGAGTCAAACAAAATATGTTAGAATCTTTACGCTTCGCCCGTCGTCGGAAAGTTTCGTGCGTGATCGCGGGCAAACGCAATCTTTAACCCTTTATTTTAGGTTACGTGGTAGGCCTCTTAAGCGGTGAGATGTAACAAAAGAATATAATGGGTAACTGGGAAATGGATTTATAATTTTTACATTGGATAACATTTCTCTATACAAAAAAAAAAATATTTGCCACAGTCGGTGAAAACCCAGAATTCCTTTTTTGTATTGGGGATTACCTAGCGAAAATTAAAATTAAAATCGAGGGTATCTTTTTAAAGGCCCAGAAACCCCCAAGGGCTAAAAAGATTAAAAATTTTTTGGTTTAATTCACCACACTTTTAATAAGCTTTGATCTTTGGGGTTTTAATATTTTGGGTATTAAATTGTTGGTATTTTTTCCCCTTTTTTTTTTATAAAGGTATTTCGGGAAAAGGGAAAGTGTTTAAGACTTTCATGAAAGGCCTTTGGGGGTATCTGCTGTTCAAATTCTCCTACCCTTTTTGTCATAATACTTAGCCCCCTTTATACACCAAACCCTTTAACATTTACCCGTGGACCCTACAAATGGTTTTTTTATTAAAGAATTCTCTAGTAGATTTAAAACGTTTTATTTATCAAATATTTTTTGGAAATTATTTTTTAAAAATACCTTTTTTTGTGTTTTTTTTAAGTTTTTTCGGGAAGGGTTTGTTTAAAAATTTTTTCCCAGAAAATTGATGTAGGGTTTTTTGTTCTCCCTCTTAGAAAAGAAGTATTTTTTTAAAACAGTTCACTGTAATGTTGTTGGACAAAAAACCCAAAAATTAACTACTTTTCCCCCAGAACAAATTCCCAAATTACTGCAGCCTCGATTGTACAAAACGCTAATTACACTTATGCTGCGCAGCCCCCCAAACATTTCCCGCGATATAATTTTGGGCCGAAAAACACGCCCACGGATTTTTAAATTTCCCAAGTTTTTAAAATGTGGGGTTTCCGGGAAATAATTCCAAATTAGTGTGACCCATGAGAAAAGGCCCTTTCCCCTTACCTGGGGGGATTTTTTAAACCCCTATTAATCGCCAAAAAAAACCGCCCGATATACAGGGATAATTTTTGTTTTTAAAAATTTCCCTTTTTTAAAAAAGTGCATACTTTCCCTTAAAAATTTTTTTTTATAAACTTTTTTTGTAGCCACATTTTAAATAAAAATTTGGACATACACGTCTTTTTAAAATTATCGGCGTACTATCCTTTATCTTTGAGGGTTTTTAATATTGTTAAAATCACGTTAAAATTTCGATATAAAGATCAAACCTAACCTAACCAGTTTCAGTTTACGGGTTTCCCTTTGGGAAAATTTTGATTATTCTCGAAGAATCTTAAAAGGAAATTTTTTAAGTTTTACAGCCGCTTTTTTTGTTTGGGGACCTCGTAGATTTTTGGAAGGCCTTAAATCACCTTAACGAAAAGGGACGAAGTTAAGGGAAATTTTAAAACGGCGGGGGTTTATTTTACAACAAAAAAAAGCACTACGTAAACCACAAGAGGGGAGATTGTTTTTGGGGGCATTATATTATTCTTATAAAATTCCCGTTAGTTTATCCACAATGTTAAAAAAAGTTTTTCAAAAGATTTTTATTTTTTAAAGACATTTTACCCTATGTGCTGTAAAGGGAAATGCTTTTCCTTCCCTAAAAAAAAGAAAGCACCTATCGAAAACCATTTCAGGGGAGTAATAATTAACCAACAGGAAAATACCAATTTTTAAAACATTTTTCCTTTTGCCCAATTTCGAAAATTTTTTCGATCAATCCTTTATGTAAAACCAGCTTTTCTCGTTATTTCCTTTAGCCGGTGCATTTTTTTTTTTCCCCGTACGTTTTATTTTTTAATTTTAAAACCCAATATTTTTAAAAATTTTTTAAAAAATTTGGAAAAATTTATTTTTTTTTTTATTTTTTTTGTTTGTCGATTTGTATAAACCCGGGGCGCACACACAGAATTTTGTTTAGTTATTTTTTTCCCTAATTAGTTTATAGGCATCGGGGTAAAATTTTTTTTTTTTTGAATAGGGGTTGGGTTACAAAAGCATTTACATTTTTTTAGGGTACGGGGCCTTTCCCCCTTAAGTTTGTGCGTTCCTAATATTTTTATAGTTGTTACTTTCTTATTGTTGTTTTGTTGTTGTTGTTATTTTTTTAAAGGGGGGTTTTTGGGGGAATTTGGCAAAATGAAGCCATTTATTATTTTATTTTTATTTTTAAATATTTTAAAAGTAACGGGCAATTTTAAACCACACAAATATTTTGTTAAAGGAAATACATATTTATCAACTTTTTAATGGCAAAAACTTCCCAAAAAAAATGGGAAAACTACTAAGAAACGTGTTTTTGTTGTTAATAATATTATTTGCAAAAAAATTTTAAAATTTAAAACAATCAGAAAAGTTTACATTTTATTTTTATTTTTTTAAAATAAAAACCTTTTATGCAAATAACAGGGTTTAAATTTTTAAAATAAAAAAGAGTTTTTTAGTATGTTTCCCTTTTTGGGAAAAGTTTTTCCTTTAAAAAGGGTTTAAGTAAAAAAAAAGGGGTAAAGAAAAAATTTGTTTAAAACGGGACGAAGTTCTTTAAAAAAAGGGAACTGTATTTTTTTGAATCAACCTATAACGATACAAAATAAAACAGATATATTTTCAAATAAAATTTGGGATTTTTTTTCAAAAAATTTTCGTTTTTTAAATTTCAAAAAAACGATGAAAAAAAAAGTTATTTATTTTGGCACCTTTTAAAAAATTTACGATTGTTTCCCGGGAATGGCTTTTTTGGCAAATCTTCTTCTAAAAAATTTAAAAAATTTTAACGTTTCCCCCCCCATAAATTTCTCAATTCAGGGGTTGGGTTTTTCCCAAACATTTCTTAAAAAATTACTTTCCAAACAGATGGACGGGGGCGACGGGGGGAAAATTGAGCGACCAGCTACTTCCCCAAAATCTAAGCCCCCCTTGAATTCTTTTTGTGTGATTAAAGTTAAATCCAAATTGTTTACGCCCCCAAAAATTTTGTAACAGGGGACTTTTCCCAAAAAATTTCGAAAAATTCGTTTTTAGTCTCAGCATTATTTTCGTTAGAAATAAAAACTCTGCTTTATTTTCATTTTTTTAAAACAAACACCCTGTATTTGAAAAGGGTTCAAGAATCCATTAAAACTGGGCTCTCCCTTCAGAGCCCCCTAAAAAACAAAATTTAGGGGAAAAATTTTTCAGTCACTTCCTGCCAACATAACGAACCCAAATAAACTGGGCCCAAAGAGCCCCCCCCGGTAGAATAAAACCCCCTTCCATATATCTTATAAAAAGCCCCTTTTAAGTTTTTTTTCGAGTTTATTCGGGGGTCTCGTCTTCAAGGGGAGTGTTTTTTAAGTTCGCTTTTTGTTTCGACCGAGACCGCGCTTGGGAGAGTGAATTAATTTTTCCCAATTTTAATCAAAAAACCGGGAAAATGCTGGGAGCGCTTCCCCCGGAAAATTCACCCGAAACTATACCCCAGGACAACTTTTGGAATCCCTTTGGGGGAAGAGCGGGTGTACAGTACTATGAAGAATTTATCTGCTGTTATTAAAATAATAGGGGAAATAAACGAGATTTTTTATAGTTTAAAAAGTTTTAATTTCTAAAAGGGAAATTAGGGAATTTCCCTTTTTTTTCCCTTTGGTTTAAATTTGATGTAATGCCCCAAAAAGAAAAAAAAAAAAAGGGTAAAAAATTTTGGTGATTTGGGAAAAACATGGGTTTAAAAATTTTGGGCCGTTAAAAATTGGTTTTTTTAAGGGGTTTCAAGTAAAGTGCCCAAGTAGAGAGGGGAAATTTATGCAATTTGCATATCCCATAAATTTTTTTTATGACAACAAATGCTTCAGTATATATGCGAATAACAACGTTTTGGATTTAAATTTACGTAGATTAATTATTTCATAAATTTGATATTTTTTGTAATTTTTTTTTTATTTTTTCAGCAAATTTTTGCATTTTTTTTTTTCACCTTAGGGGCATATTTTGTGCTTTTTTTTGCAAATTTAGGAAAAAAAATTTTTTCTTTTTTAAATTTATTTGTGTTTGGCCCGTTTAAAAGACAAAAAATTTTTTTAAAAAACGAAAATTTTTTCCCCCCCGTGTGTATTAGATGCGGGGTCGGCCCCTTCTGTCGCGGAACCTCCCCACCGACAAAAAGGGCCCCTCTTCTTTGCCAATGAAAATGATATTTTTTAAAGCCAATTGAATTTGTTTTTTTGGAAAAATAACAAAAATTGAAAAAGGGAAACGCTGCCCCTAAATGAATCAGTTAAAAATTTAATGTTTAGGGAAAAAAAGTGTTTTTAAATATTCCGGGGAAAAATAGGAAAAATAATAAATCAAAAATTTTAAGAAATAATTAAATAAAAAAGTAAGATACAAAAATTTAGCAAAAAATTTGCTTGATTTTAAATGGTGAATTTAAAAAAGGAGAAACAAAACAAGTATAGAAATTTGGGCCAGGGGATTTTGAAAGCATTAAAGTACGCACCAAAAAAATTTTCCGTTGATGTTAAAGAAGTTTTTCCAAATATAAATGCAATTTTTCCAGAAGGCGACATAATTTTTTTTAGAAAATTTTTGAAAAAACATTTAATCGAAATTGGGTTTTTTGATAAAAAAAAGTAGGGGTTTAATTTTGTTTTTAGCAAATTTTAAGTACGGGTTGGGGGTTTTTTAAACGTGATTTTTGAATGTTTAAATGGGGAAAAATTTTTAAAAACAATAAAAGTTTTTTAAAATGCTTTTAAAAAAAAAGTTAAACGGATTAGAAGCAAAAGTGCATAAAAAAAAGCATATTTAGCAAAAAAAAGTACGCCAGTTTAAAAAGACCGCGGGGCGGAAAAAACCCCGAAAAATTTTTTGCGAAATTCCCGACTTAAAAATATGAAGGGGCTAAAAATTTAAAAGTGGAAACTGTAAATCCCGTTAAAAGTGTTGGTCCCGACCAAAATTGTCTACGGCACGTAAATAGTGAAAAGCATTTTCCAAAAAGAAATTTTCGCAAGAGACAATGGGAAAAAATTTTTTTTAAAATTTATGCGTTTTTCGTTTATCCCCCCATTTTTAAAAAATACCGGGTTTTTTTTACTAGACAACCCGGGAACCTTTTGGGCTGTTTTTGGAAAAAACATTCGGGGGGGGCAAAAATTTCCCAAATCGTACACGTTACGAAGAAAAATTTTGGGCCCTCTTTGGGGCAAATATTGAACAAAAAAAAAATCGGGGAATTTTTTAAAATCAAAAATTTTGGTATGTTTTTCGACGAAACAACAGATCGGAAAAAAACATTCTGGTTTTTTAATTAATGGAAAGCAAATTGGAACCCCATCAACGGCACCTTCAAAATTTTATTAGTCTCCAAAACCCCAATTTCAAAAAGTGTCTGTCGAAGTGTTTCAAAGTTATTTTTAAATACTTTGGGCAAGTTTGAAATTTCAACCAAAACCCAACCTTTAAAGTTTTGGGGGAGGGGAGTTTGCTTCAAACATGCTTTCCCTTAAAGGGTGGTCCCCTTAAAAAAGCAATTTTTTGCCTAATTTGTTAACATTACTGTAAAAATTGTGTTTTTCAATCTTGTGGCGGTAGTTTTTCAGAAAATGGTTTTCCTAGGAACGCTTTAATAGCGCCCTACCAAAAGGCCCCTATTTGTCAAATTTACCGAAACGTATTCGCGAATTTTTACATGGAACATAAATTGCAAGGGGCCCCGTTTTATTATCAAAAAATATTTTTACAAATTAAAAACGTGGTTTTTTCTTGATCCCAAAAGGGGCTGCCCCTATCCCGAAAAGCCAAATCCGGGAAATTTTAAGATAGTCCCGGTTAAAAAAGGATTTTTAAAAAAACATTACGGGCAATTACTTGGGCTAGCAGAAAGCAATAGAAAAAAAAAAAAAATCCCGCGGTTTCCTTAGAAGAAACCTACCCCAAAATGCAACATGTTCACGCACAGCTATGCGCGATTGAAACGCAAAAAAAAGTTTCGTTCTTGAAAAATTTTTAAAGTGTTTTTAGAAAAAATTCCCGATATTGGGGACATTAAGACACATTTGTGAAGGGGCTCAAAAGAAAGTTAAGTTTTTTGGGGAAAAATTTTTTTACTTACGCAAAATTTTTTAACGGGGCAAATAGATGTAGAACTTCGTTTTGCATATAAAAAGCATTTTTTTCCCCCATGCCCTACTAGTTTTTCCGAAACAACGTTGAAACAAAAAATGTTGCAGATATTTTAAAAAAGAAAATTTATTCACCTTTTTGAAATTTTACGGGGGACTCTTTAAAATGGTAAGTGTTTGGCACGTGTTATTTAATTTTAATTTAAAAAAAGAGCAAATTTTTTTGGGGGGCCCCCCAAACATCTCTAAATTTTGCAGAAAAATCTAGTGGAACGCGAGGGCCTGGTCGACTTAAAGCTACTGCGGGTACCGCTCCCGGGGGCCCGCTTTTTGTCATTACACAAAAAAAAACAGACTACTAAACTTAAAATTTTTTAACGCTAAAAATTTTAGAGCAAGGAAAGAGCTCTTTCAATTTCCCCCTATTTACACCTTTTGGCCCGCAATTACCAAATTTTTTCGGTTTAATTCACGATAAATTAAAACCCACGCAAAGCAGGAAATTTTTGTTGTAGTTTGTTAATGAAAGGGTTTTAAACTGCCCGTACAAAAATTTTTACGCCCATAAAATTTAAAAAAAAACCCTCTGTTTCGTTAAAAATTTTTACCTTTTTAGCAATATGAGCTTATTTTCTGGCCCTGAATTGTGAAAATTTTTTAAAAACCCTTTTTGGGTTTGGGTTCAACCGCGTTGGGGTCACGTCCCTTTCCCATGGGTAAGCGCCATCCTGAATAAATTTCTTTTTCACGGGATTTTTTCCGTGAGATACATCGTACGGCGTGTGTCGAATTTCGTTTTTCTCCACTTCTGACTACTTTGTTTCCCATATACAGACGTCCCCAATTTTAAAGCTAAAAACTTTGGAAAAAACATTTCCCATATTTTGTGATGTTTGGTTTTTTCTTTCAAATTATGAAAAAATTCCCTTTTTTTTTAAAATTTTTTATTTTTGTTGGTTTTAAATTTTAAAGGCCCCCCACAAAAACTTAAAGGGGTCATTTTTTGGGGGACGCGAGTTGAAGAGCCTTTGGGGAACCCCTGCAACGACCCGTTGATAAGATTAGCCGGGTAATTATTATTTTTAAAAGTGTTAACATTTTTTGTTTCAAATTGTTTAAAATTTTGATTTTTGGGGTAAAACGAGTTATATTAATTGTAATTTAAAATTCTATAGAACAGATGGTTTTTTTTATAAAACTTTAAAAGGTTTTATTACCCCTTTTTAACCCGTTAAAAAACATAAGGAAAGGGAAAGGGGGGATTAAATTTAAACCTTTTTCAATAGTGAAATTTTAAACGACCAAAGAAAAAGAGTTGGAGTTGGGTTTGTAAAAATTTCTTTGTTTTTGGGGATACTCAAGAAGGGGTCATCTGATATTTTGGGGCCGGGGGGGGTTTAAAAAAGGGGGTGAAAATCAATATTTTTTTTTTAAAATTTTTTTAAAGACGTGATCCATAAAAACCCAAATCAGGGTAACAAGGCTTTGGGGGTCCCCCAGGGGGGTACCAAAATTTTTTTTCAATATAGCCTATCAAAACAAAAAATAATAAAGGGGTTTTAAAATTAGGGTTGGGGGTTTCCCTTTTATAAAGACAGTTTCCCGGAAAACTAGTAAAGGGCTTCGAATCAGTGGCAATTTATCTGCAAATTTTTTTAAAAATAGTTTTTTATAGGTAAAATTATTTAAAGGTGTCCGGCCATCCACAAGGGCAGGGGACACATACGTTTTGACCCCCCCCGGTTAAAAAGTTCTCAAAAGAGAAACCCAAAATTTAAAGAATTCCTTTAAACTGTACCGAAAGGGTTTCTCCGTAAAAAGGCTTTTTTAAAATATCGTCAAAAAATCTGGGGCCAAAAAATTTTGGGGGTTGGGGGAATGAATCTATGGGTTTCATGGTCTTAAAGGGACCCCCGTCTTTATTAAACTTTAGGAAAACCCATAAATCCGAGGAGGGTTTTTTGAAAAGTAAATTTTTTAAATTTTTTTTGAAAAATGTCAAACTTATACTTTTCTGAAACTTTAAAAACGAATGTACTAATTGTGGATTTGAAATTTATAGATATTGGTGGGGGTTTTATTTAAGCGGACATATATAGAAAATTTTTCTAATATTTAAATTTGTTTTAAATTTTTTTTCTATATTCCTTAGGGACATGATTAAAGTTTTTTTTGCCTTTTTTCAAACCTAGTTATAATTAAATTTTTTTGGTTTTTGCAAAAAATTTTTTTGTCTCTTTTAGATCCCAACTTTAAAAAAGTAAAATCATTAGAGTCCGTTTTTAAAGTATTTCTTTACATTTCCATATTTTTTTTTTCCCGAGAAGCCAAAGTAGTTTTTCTAGTAGTTATAAGAAAACTTATTACAAACGTGGCAAATTCCAAAAATGAAGAAAAAATAAGGGGATTCCATTAAAGAAAAAATTTAAATTAGAAAAACGCCACCTAGCGAGGGCGGGATTTAACATAAAAAATGCTTTTACCCCCAAAATTTTTTACAAAGTTTTTAGAATTTTTAAAATCTTTTTTCGTTTCCGGGGGGGATTAGCGTTTTCTCATTTCCCCACCGAAAAACGCTGTATAAATTTAACCAAAATTAAAAAAAAACCCCCGAAACAATAAAATTTTTCGAAATGTTCCGGGAAAATCTGATACCTCGCGCAATGTTTTTTTACTTTTTAAAGGGAACCTTTATTTAAAAAAATAGTTAACAATCGATTAGGAAAAAAGAAAAGATAAATTTGGGAAAAAGTTCTCAACTTTAATTTCATCTTGCAGTTGTGTCCACATTTCTGTTTGCTTAGGGTAATTGAACGTTATTGTACATTAGTTTTAAAAATCCCCCAACATTTGGGAATCCTAAAAATGGTTTAGATTTTTAAATTAAAAATTTAAATTTGGCCCCAAACTTTTCTCTGGAAAAAGTAAAACGGGGAAATTTTAGTACAATTTTTCCACATATAACGCGTTTTTTTGTGAATAAAAAATTTCCCCGAGGGTAGGACGTCGGGGTTGGGGCAAATGTACATGGAATTTTTTAAATGATCTAATTAAGAGGGTTTATAGGAAAAATATAAAAATTAAAACCCCCGAACGTGTTTCGCTTCTTTTCCAATTCGGTTGGGAAAATCAAACCCGTCTTACACTTAGTTTACCTTTCATACCTTTTTACATTTGAATATTTTAAATTTTAGATTCCAAAAAACGATATATATTTTTAAAGTTAAACATCCCCCACTCTTAAAAAGTTTACAAATTAAAAAATTTAAAAAATTCCCCCCCCCTTTTTTTTTTTTGGGGAATTTTTTGGGAAAAAGTTTTTTTCCCCCACATAAAACCTTTTTACCCCCTTTACTTTTAAATTTTTAGAAAACCCCATTCAAAAAAATCCACACATTAATCTCAATCCCCCCCGTACTCGATCACATCCCTCCGATTCGAAAGCGATTAATTTTAGATAGCGCCACCGTCGATATTCGTAATTATTCACTCCGGAAGCTTGAATAGCTTGGTCGGGGACTCCCGCTTGAGTTCGCCGGGATGCCGAGTAGCGACGCGTCGAGTCCGCATTCGGCACTGCTGCGCTCCGCAATGTTCGCGGTCAGCGCTGAAGGGGGCCTATTGCTCATGCGCCGCCCTTCTTGCAACGCTCACGTTACGGAGATGGATATACACGATGCTAGCGTACATGGAGGGTGGCTCGAATCGTCCCAAATAATGAAATTCGGCGAGAATTTGTGTATGTACTTGTATTTAAATTATGATTGATGGGTAGGCATGTCTCGTTATGAGATGGCTTTCTTGCAATTTGTGGTTTGTCCCAAGTTGAGGAAGAGCAATTTAATTTTTTCTCGGAAAAAGTAAGCGCTTCGATTGGCTTTGATTATTAACTTAAGCCTGCTTTACACGCTGCGATTTGTTGGCCAATTAATTGGGCAAGTTCTTGACCAAGAAATCGGTAGAAATATGCTGCTTTACATTCTACTATAAATTGAACAGTTTCTTAGCGATCGTGAATACTCTAAACAAGAGATGTAAAGCGAAGTTCTGTTAGATAACTGATTACTAGAGTTTGTTAAAAAGGTGATACCGGATGGCAGTAGCGTAGCGGTAGCGGCGTGGGTAAGAGTAATTTTCAACTCGTAGTCGATCTCGACAGTACCGCGAGAGAGTTCAAAGCGA
Source organism: Dynastes maya (assembly GCA_029619315.2). Taxonomy (NCBI): domain Eukaryota; kingdom Metazoa; phylum Arthropoda; class Insecta; order Coleoptera; family Scarabaeidae; genus Dynastes; species Dynastes maya. The sequence continues at coordinate 1,074 of JAROYE020000197.1, read as the reverse complement.
CAGTACGTTGCACGCTGCACGCTAAATAAGTACGCGTACTGTTTCTTAAATTCAATACATGACGTTTACTTTTACAATGTTTTCTACATTAAAACCTATCGCGACTTAGAAATCCGCTATTGCATATTGTGCAATAAATATGCGGATTTCTATATTCTAATCCAGGGAAATGCCTGAGATATTTATTCGCATTCGAAGTGAACATTACACCCTTTGGGCGTCCCAACTTCGCGTACTTATTTGGCGTGCAGCGTGCAACGTACTGTCGCTTTGAACTCTCTCGTGGTACTGTCGAGATCGACTACGAGTTGAAAATTACCCCTACCCACGCCTCTGCTGCTACGCTACTGCCATCCGGTACCACCTCTTTAACAAACTCTAGTTATCTTGTACAAATATGCTTGGAATTATTTTATAACAGATAACCAAATATGTGTTGTATTTGTTTACATGTACCCATGAGGAAATCTAATCAAGGTATCCTCATTTATACAGCTATAAATAATTACTTTATTGATGCATGTGAAAATACTAAAAATGGAAATGAAATACTGTATCAAAAGGTTAAATACGTAAACGAAACATTCTCTATATATCCAACGGATTATGTGGAAGTAAAGGATGCTATACATTCATTGAGTAACTCTAAAGCAATGGGTGACGATGAGGTACCTATTTCGCTGCTAAAGATTTGCGCAACAGTATATCGATTCCTATAGGTCACGTTATAAATACTTCCTTCAAAAATGGAGAATTTCCTGAAAAATTAAAATACGCAATAATTAAACCCATTCATAAAAAGGGTAACAAAACTGAATTTAGCAACTATAGACCCATTGCACTTACATCAAACATATTTAAAATAGCTGAGAAGTTGATGTATAATCGAATGACAAGATTTATCTGTAAACATAACATCTTTCATAACAACCAAAATGGGTTCGTAAAGAAGAGGTCTACAGCACGCGCTATATTTCAACTGCTGGAAGAAACAATAAGGGGATTTAATAACAAAGACATTACAGTAAGTGTTTTAATGGATTTGACGAAAGCTTTCGACAGGTTCACATGGAG
>JAROYE020000196.1:0-15519 GCA_029619315.2 Dynastes maya | reverse complement strand
TATCATAGGTTTCCTATAGTTCAATTTTTTATATGAAATGATGCTTAGCTCTGTTTTATTCTATGGTAAGCTTGCGTACCAAGATAGTTATCAATATGCTATTTGCGCTCTCATCTAGTAAGCACATAACGTTAAGATATATTACAAAAATCGACCAGTACTAGAGATAATAACGCGTATACCTTTTACTTGATAGAATTTGCAACCTATGGTCCTACCGAAGACAGAGCAACGACTTTCTTTGTCTCGTTACAGTTGCAGTCACGATAAAGCAACCGTGGGCAGTTTGTTCATTTTTGTCTTTAGTCAGTATAGATTGGCGCAGACCTTCTCAAATTCCCGTATCGCAACTTTTTTTGTGCGATGTGAATTTCGCAATGACGTCCGGGAACCGACAATCTCCTGGCTGTTCTAGGAATTTTGCTTGTATTAGCAGATAATAGTGTATTTGATAAATGTTATTAGAATTTGGTTGGAGAACAATTGTTTTTTTCTCTATCGGGCCTAATAGCAACGAAATTCTGTTAGACAACACCGCATTTTTACTGCAGTTTTCTGGACAGCAATTATTTATATAATTTTTTTAATATTGTTACCTTACTTAGGTAGATAAGGCTTGTGTGTTTCGTTTTTTCCATACATACCTTATTATGCTTTTATTGTTATTATGTAGTACCTAGATTCTTGGTTGGTTAATTTAGTCGGTCTTACATATGCCTTATTGAGTATAATTGTAGCTTGTTCTATACACACACATACATACACATTTTGAGCTACTTCTTATGTATTAATTTTGAGACCTTGATGAATCTGTAGTTGTTAGATTCAAGATCGTACCAAATCAACGCAGCCCAATTACTCGAACAACAAGGGACGAGGACTGTTCAAAGGATTATTATTTGGTGAAATTGTGTTCTGCCCATGTGTCGGTTGGACGCATAATTACACGTGTGTTCGCTCTTTTTTTTCTTTCCACATGTTTTCTATATGAAAGTTATTACCAACATTGGGTGATGTACGTAACTGATCTTTGATTTTTTATATTTACCATAAATGATAGACACAATTTGTGTTGTATTAAAATTTATAGTAGTGTGTGTTGACGTATCCCATGTCATTTGAGAGATTTACATTCACAGGGACAACAAATTATTATTATATGTATACACCCATTGTGAGTGCTCGGTAAGAAGTAGTGTGTCTTTAGTTTTTCTTTTTTCTGCATTTATGTAAGTTCGTCCCGATGTGTAACTTTTTGAACAATAAAAACGTTTAGTAAAGTGAAAGTGATCTTAACGCCATTTTAACTCTTCGGGGCGATCAAATCCCCAACACCCTGCTACTGAAATATGCTGATATAAAACCTTTTTTCTAATATCCATCTCCCAGGCAGGACGCAAACTTCATATTACAGTGCATCCCTTCTGGTACGGACAAAGGTTTGTGCAATCTATCATTAGAATATACTTGCAAAATAGCATTGCACACTAAAACAAAAGTAGCAGACGCAACAATAACGCAATACTATGTTAAACTTACTTTTTATAATATTTTCCTCACGTGTATATCTATGTGAATGTACCTTGGTTTTGATAAAATTGTTTAATTACTTTTTACTAAAAAAAAAAAAAAAAAAAAAATTAAAGGTGAAGAAAAAAAAAAAAAAAATAAATAAAAATAAAAAAAAGAAATCATAGAAATACTATAAAAAAGAAAAATATAAGAAAAACTAAAGAAAAAAAAAAAAAGTAAAAAAAAAAAAAACAGATAAAATAAATAAAAAAGATAAGAGAAATTAATTCAAAAAAAAAAAGAAAAAAAGATAATATAATAAAAAAAAGATAACAAATAAAATAAACAATAACATAACAAAAGAAAAAAAGAAAAAAAAAAATATGAAAAAAATAAAAAATAAAAAAAAGAAAAAAAAAATAAAATAAAAAACGTTATAAGAAAAACAGTCGAAAAACAAAGTTAAAGACTATAAAAAAAAAGAAAAAAAAAACAAAAAAATAAAAAAAAAAAAAAAAAAAAAAAAAAAAAGAAAAAAAAAAGTGAAATAAAAAATAAAGAAAAATAGAAAAAGAGAATAAAAAATAAAAAAAAAAAAATCAAAAACTGCTGTTATATTAAAAAACACAAAAAAAAAAAAAAAAAAAAAAAAAAAAAGAAAAAAGACAAAGATAAAAAAAAAAAAGATATAAAAACAAAAAAAAAAGTAAAAAAAAAAGAAAAAAGAAAAAACAAAGAAAAAAAAAAAAAAAAAAAAAAAAGAAAAAGAATAATAAAAAAAGACAAAAAAAATAAAAAGAAAAAGAAAGAACAAAAAAAGTGAAAATAAAAAAAAAAAAAAAAGTAAAAAATTAACAAAAAAAAAAAAAAAAAAAAAACGAGAAAAAAAAAAAGAAAAAAAAAAAAAAAAAAGAAACAAAAAAATTAGAAAAAAAATAAAAACAACAAAAAACACTTGAGCAAAAAAAGAAAAACAACAAAGAAAAAAAAAAAAAAAAGAAAACAACATGAAAATTGTGAGAAAGGAGATAAAAAAACAAAAAAAAACAAAAAACATATAAAAAAAAGAAAGCAAACAAAATAAAAAAGAAAAATAAAAAAAATAAACAAGTATGGCTGAATAAAATTAGATTAATAAACATAAAAAAACAAAAAGACATAAAAAACAAAAGGAAAATAAAAATAAAAAAAAAAAAAAACAATAAAAAACAAAGACAAAATAGAAAAAAAAAAAAACCCAAATAAAAAAAAAAAATTAGCAAAAAAAAAAAAAAATAAAAAAAAGGAAAAAAAAAAAAAAAAAAAATACACACAAGCTGCGAAAAAAAATACAATAAGCAAAAAAAAATAAAAAAAAGAAAAAAAGAAAAAAAAAAAGAAAGAAAAAAAAATAAAGTGATAAAAGAAAAAAAAACAAAGAAAGAAAAAAAAAAAAAAAAATCAAAAAAAAGACAAAATAAAAAATAGAATTAAAGGAAGACAGAAGTAAAAAATAAAAATAGAAAAAATCTTACATGAAACACAAAAATAAAAAAAAAAGAAAGCATAATAACAAACAAAAAAAAAAATAACTAATACGAAAAGTAAAAAAAAAAAAAAAAAACGAAGACAAACCAAAAAACTTAATAAAAAATAACAAAAAAAGAAACAAAAATAAGAAGTTTTATTAAGTAAAATGATAAAAAAAAAAAAAACAGAAAATAAACAAATAAGAAGTAAATAGAAAACAAAAAAAAGAAAAAAATAAAAAAAAAAGAAAAAAAGCAAAGAAAAGAAAAAAACAAAAAAAAAAAAAGAAAAAAAATAAAAAAAAAAATAAAAAAAAAGAAGAAGAACAAAAAACGGAACACAAAAAAAATCAAAAAAAAAAACCAAAAAAAAAAAAAATAAAAAAAAAAAGAAAAAAAGTAAATAAAAAAAAAACAAAAGACAAAAAAAAAAAAAAACGACGAAAAAAAAAAAGTACAAACAAAAAAAAAAAAAAAAAAAAAAATAAAAAACAAGTAAAAATATAATGAAAAAAAACAACAAGGAAATAAAAAAGTCGCAAGTAATAACAAACAATCGTCGAGAAAAATGAAAAACAGAAAACAAACAAAAAAGAAAAAATTTTATGGTCAGACTAAACACGGTAACAAAGAAAAAAAGAAAAAAAAAATGAAAAAAAAAAACGAAAAAAAAACAAAAAAAATCAAAAAATAAAAAAAGAAAAAAAGGAAAAAAGAAAATAAAAAAAAAAATAATTAAAAAAAAAAAAAATAAAAGAAAACAAAAAAAAACAGTACAGAAAAAAAAAAAAAAAAAAACAAAAAAAAAAAAAAAAAAAAAAAAAAAAAAAAAGACAAAAAAAAATAAAAAAAGTAGCCAAGTAATAAACATAAAGGAACAGCCATACAACAAAGATAATAGGAACAAAATGAAAAAAAAAAAAAAAAAAAAATCAGTTCTGGATTAATGTAAAACAGCGAAATCAAAGTTGTCATAATAAACTGTATTTCGACACTAATTACGGCATACGCCTCATCTAATATGAAATATACGACAAAAAGTGATAAAGTAAACAATACATAGCAAGCAAACCACAAGAAAGAAGAAAAACAAGAAAAGAAACAACAAGGATCAAGATGGGAATATCTAGGGTAACGAATTGATCAAGTCTAAAAAAATGGTAATAATAAAATCAAATGAAAACGTTAACTAATAAAAACACATGAAATCTACACAATAATATAACCACCATAAGTGATAACTTTTACGTAGTTAACAAAGTAGATTTTTGCACTACTACTAATCATATAGTCAACGAGCATACATCCTTTTATGGTGCTAACTAAGGTAGGTCATGCATCAGATCCAGTGCAACATTTTATACGTTCAACACCCAGGAACGTGCACAGATCTTTTACATAAAAAAAAACTAGCGGTAAAGAAGGGAAATACAAAAAAAAAAAAAAAAGAACAAAAAAAAAAATGAAAAAAAAAAAAAAAATAAAAGCAAAAACAAACAAAAAAATAAGAAAAAAAAAAACAAAAAAATTAATTTTCAAAAAATAATTTTTAAAAACGCATAAAAAACGAAGAAGTGAAAAAAAAAAAGAAATTGAAATATGTAAAACAAAGAAAGAAAAACCAGCGGAAAAAAAAGTGAAAAAAAAAAACAAAAAAATAGAAGGGAGAGCTTATTACAAATAATAACAGAAAACATTAAGAAAGAAAACAATTTAAAAGGAATAAATAAAAAAAATATTGGGGGTAAGAAATAAACAAAAAATAAAAAAAAAGAATAAAAATTATTAAACGTAGGCTATTACAAACGTAATATAAAAAAAAAAAACAAATAAGTGAAGGAAAAAAAACATAAATAAGAAAAGTAAAACACAAAAACAAAAGACGGTTCCTAAGAACGAATCAAAAAAAAAAATAAGATCAAATACAAACAGAACAAATGACAAAAAAAAAATAAAAACATAAAATAATAAACTAGTAGGAAAAACAACAAAAAAAAGAAAAAGAAAAATAGAGAAAAAAAAAAAAAAAAGAAAAAATAAAAAAAAACAATAAAAAAAAATAAATAAAAAATAAAAAAACAAAAAAAAAAAACAAAAAAAAAAACAAAAAAAAATAAAAAAGCATGAAATAAAGAAAAAAAAGAAAACAAATAAATTAAAAAAAATAAAACATTCAAAAGAATATTGAGAAAAAAATAAAAAACGAGAAAAAAAAGAACAAAAAAAAAAGAACCCTATTATAAAACAATATAAAAAAAAATGGAAATAAAAAAAATAAAAGAAAGAAAACAAAAAGGACATGAGTGCTAAAAGTGGGTGAATCAAGGAGTGAGATCGTATGCGAGGGAAAGGATGGAAGGGGGTGGTAAAAAATAAATGTGGCCAGTTATGGGGATATCGTAATTATGTCAACAAAAAAGGTGAATGATTCAGAACGGAGTGATTGGCAAATCACATTGCGTATGGGCTGCGTATCACCATAAAGTATCCTGCGGGCTCAATCGCATATAGATAAGACTTTGCTAGAGCTGGTTGTGGGGGGGGGGGGGGTGTCCGCCGCGTACTCCATTGTACTCGGAGTAAGAACTTTATTGTTTTTTGTTGAGGTGGGTCCTTTTTATGGTCTTCTGATTTCGTCTGCTAGGTACCAATAGATCTTATAGATTTTTCCAACTCCTCTCTTTTCCGAGTTAGCCTCCTCTGTTCTGTTCGGAGTATTGGAGTATTTTGAGTCACGGTGTGCCTGTCGAACGCGAGATTCAAGTTCGTGCGTGAGTTGTCAGTCTGGTGTGTGTTAGCCTCTCACTCATGTTTTCTTATGTCGGGCTCATCTATCAACTGTCAGACCCTCTCACCCCTCGTGCCCTTCTGATTGTCTGGGCGTTTTACCTCTGGATTTGTATTTCTACTTTTTATTCGGTTTGGCTCTGATTTCCACTGGCCCTCTCCCCCACGTGCGTGTTTTTGTTTTACTGTCTCCCTTGTGTTAGTGGAGGTCTGCTATTAGTGGGGGAAAAAACGAAAAGAGAAAAACAGAAAAACGAGCAAGAAACGATAACAGGGAAGGGCATAAAAAGCTCGACATACCACGCAGACTCTGGCTAGCGACACAAAATTGCGCAAGCTAACAGTAAGGACCTATGTTAGAAATGCTGCAATGTGAAGAACCCTGGCGCCCTTGGAGTTCCTATAAAGAACCAATTCACGACGCTCCGGATAAGACCTGAATGCTACGCACTGCAGGCTCGTTAAGACACTAATCCTCGCGAATCAGATTAAACGCAATATCACACAGTTAAGAAAACAAAGGAATAAGCAAAAAAGTCTCATACTTAAGCAGCGTATGTGAACCTAGATAACCTGCAAGATATCAAGTAGTCCATAAAGCGGAGTTACGATGACCACAGAACTAAAAGACATAAACCAAGAGCACGGCATAACTACAGAAAAGTTTGAACGACACACCACCAATAAATGTAGAACAAAGCCCAAAAAGTCGATTTTCTGGTGACGGCTGTAAAAGTCACCGGTATAATGATTGTGAGCACAAAGACACCGCAGCATGAGGGGAGCCAGCTCAGCCACACAAGAAACAACCAAAGTGTACTAATAGCGGTCGGTGCTCAGTAAGCCGAAGCTATACAAATAACCGACCTCCCCCAAACCTTCATCGCTATTCTAGCCAAGCCGGTCCAGAAGACTGCATAACCCAGACTGGAGCACAAGCTAGGGCATTCCATCTATTGAGGACCATCAATAAGAGTGCAGCCACTGGGCAAAATGTAAAGTCAGACCAAAAGTGATGTGAGTCTGGGCAGCGACCAAATATAGACAACGCAATCGAAAGCCACAACCGACAACCCCCCAGCGCACAAAAGAGCGCGGAATACACGCATCCGATTGCCAAGGAAATGAAGAGCACTCGATCTGAACAGCAATCTCAAAGGCAGGGGTAGAGACGCGCGACGAAACTAAACATAAGAGAAAGCGACCGAGATAGAGAAAAAGCATAACCACACGCACGAAGAACACGCAATACTTGGTGAACAAAGCAACGTACTACCAAATAGACTACAGACATCCTGAAACCAGTAACCTAGGCATGATAAAACATGGTAGCGCGAATGATGCGCAGAATCCGAATCGATGTATAAGATGGTCCGGCATAACCTAAAGCTCCATCTTATAACGCACAACTCAGCCGGATGATGTACCCAAGCGCGATAAGCATGCTGGACAGAAACAAACGGTCACCTGACCACACACGGAGACCCCTTCGCCCAAAGTCTTCATCACAGAACTCAACAACGACCTGGGTCAAACCAAACCAGCGAGGGCGAACGACATCGTAGCCCCAAAAGAATAATGTCACACCACACTAAGGTACCTCCTATCGAAGTCCGCCTCCACCCAAAACACGCCAATCTACTCACCCACCCCAAACAAAACAAACCCCACCCCCCACAAAGAACAGCAACAACCAACCAAACACAAACACACCCCCACACCCCCCCCAAAACAACACAACAACAAACCACCCCACGACCAAAAACTCACGACCCACCACCCCAAACAGCCAACACACCAACACACCACCCAACCCACCCCAAAAAACCCCACCAAACACACTAAACCCAAACACATAAACACCAAAACAAAAACCCAACCCTCCACAAAAAACCCAACACCTCCCCCCCCACACCCCCCCACAGCCCACCAACCGCCACCCCACCCACCTCACACCCATCTCTCCCCAAACCCACACCCTCCTTCCCCACAAACCACCAGCCCCCTAACCCCCACACACACCCCACCCACCCACTGTCACCACACACACCCAAGATTCCACCCCCCCAACCCACCCACGCAACCAGGGTACCCCCAACCCACACGAAAACACCCCCACACCACCCCCCACCAACCCCCCTACACCCCCCCACCACATCCCCACCCCAACGACACTCCCCAACCCCCCACGCTCCCTCACCAACACCACCCCACACACCAAAAAACACCCACCCACCACCCACACACACCCACCAACCCACCCCACAAACCACACCCCAACACACCACCCCACCCATCCCAACCCCCAACCCCACACACCCCAACACCACAAACCACCACACCAACACCCACACCCACCACCAAACCCCCCCACCCCCACCCACACACCACCACATCCCCCCCACCCACCCACCCAAACCACCCCCCACACCACACAACCCACCCACACAAACACCACACCCCCACCACACCACCACAAACCCCACCCCACAAACAAAACACCACCCACCAACCACCACCCCACACCAACAACCTCCACAACCACAACCACCCAACCCACCACACCACACCACCACAACAAAACCCCCCACCCAACCAACCACACCCCCACCCCACACCCCCCAAACACCAACACAACACCCCACACACACCAAAAACCACACACCCCCACCACCAACCACCACCCCCCACACACCAAACCCACCACAAACACCCACAAAAACCCCCACCAACACACAACCCACCCACCAACCCCAACCCACCACAACACACAACCCCCCCAACACACCCCCAACTCACCCAAACACCAACCACAACCCCACCCCCCCACCCAACACACCAACCCACCACCCCAACCAACCCACACAACACCCCCCCCAACAAAAAACAAAACACCCACACACCACCCCACCCCAACCCCACAACAAACACCACAACCCCCAAACCAAACCACCCCCACAACCCAACACCCCACACACACACCACCCCAAACCCACCAACCACACAACCACCAAAACACACACAACCCCCCCACACCCACAAAACCACCCCCCCACACCCCACCCCAACACCACCCAAACCCACACCCCACAACCCACACAACACAAACCCACAAACCCACCACAACACCCACCCAACCCCCACACCCCACCAAACCCAACAACCACCCACACCACCCCACACCAAACCCCACCCACACCACCACACCACCACCAAACAACAACCCCCCACCCCACCCAACACCACCCCCCCCACCACAACATCCCCCCACCCCAACCCCAACTCCACCAAACCCACCCCACAACACCACACACCCACACCACCCACACACCCCACCCCCCAAACAACCAACAACCACACCCACCCCACAACACCACCCACCCCCCAACACCCCCCCCACCCAACCAAACAAAAACCCCAACCACCACCACCCACCCCACACCCCCCCCCAAACCCACCCCACCCCCCACAACCACCAACCCACCAACACCACCACAACCCACCCAACACCACCACCACCCACAAAACCCCCCAAACACCCACACACACACACCCACCCACCACCACCCACCCCCCCCCACACCCCCACCACCCCCCCCACCACCCCACAAACCAACACACCCCAACCCACAACAACCTCCACCCCACCCCAACCACCCAACACCCACCCCCAACCAACACCCCCACCCCACAACCACCCCCCCACATCCCCACCCACACCCCCACCCCACCCCCCCCCCCCCCACCCCCCACCCCCCAACCCCACCCCACCCCCCAACCCACCCCCCCCCCCCCCCCCCCCACCAACCACCCCCCCCCAACCCCCCAACACCCCCCCACCCACACCCCCCCCCCCACCCCCCCCACAACCAACCCACACCCACCCCCCACCAAACCCCACACCCAACACCACCAACAAAACCCCCCCCCCAAAAACCCCCACAAAAAACCCCACCCCCCCCAACACCCACACCCACCCCCCCCCCCACACACCCCACAAACACAACCCCCCCCAACACCCCCCAACCCCACCCCACCCCCCCCCCACACCCCCACCCCCACCAACCCACCCACCCCCCACCCCCCAACCCCCCCCCCCCCCACCCCCCCCCACCACAAACCACCCCCCACCCCCCCCCCCAACAAACACCCCACCCCCCCCCCCCCCCCCACCCAAACCCCAAAACCCACCACCCCACCCCCCCAACCCCCCCCCACAACCACAACCCCCCCACCAACACCCCCCCCACACCCCCCACAAACCCCCAACCCCCCCCACCACCCCCCCCACACCCACCCACACACAACAAACCCCCCCCCCACCCCCACCCCCCCCCCCCCCCCACCCCCCCCCCCCCCCCCCACCCCCCCAAACACCCCCCACCACCCACCCACACCCACCAACAAACACCACCCCACCCCCCCCCCCCCCCCCCCACCCAACCACCCCCAACCCCCACCCACCCACCCCCCCCCCAACCCACACCCCCCCAACCACACCCACACACCCACCCACCCCCCCCCCCAACCCCAACACAACACAAACACCCCCCACCCCCCCACAAACCCACCCCACCCCACCCACCACCCCCCCCCCCCCACCCACCACCCACCACCACCACAACCCACCCCCCCCCACCCCCCCCCCCCCCCCCCCCCCCCCCCCCCCCCACCCCACCCACCACACCCCCAACCACACCAAACCACACACCCCCCCACACACCCAACACCCAACCCCACCCCACCCAACCACCACAACCCCCACACCCCCACCCCCCAACCCCCCCCACACCCCACCCACCCCCCAACCAACCCAAACACCCCCCACACACCCCCACCCCCCACCCCAACCCCCCACACCCCACCACCACAAACCACCACCCACCCACCCCCCCCCCACCAAACCCCCCCCCCAACCCCAAACCCAAAAACACCCCCCACCCCCCCCCCAACCCCCCCCCACAAACACCCCCCCCCACACCCCACCCCCCACACCCCCAACAACCCACCCCCCACCCCAAACCACACCAAACCCACACAACCAAAAAACCCCCCACCCACCCACCCCCCCACCCACCCCCCCACCACCCCCACAACCCCCCCACCCCCCCCCCAAAACCCCCACAACCCCACCACACCCCCAAACCCACCCACCCACACACACACCCCCCCCCCAACCCACCAAAAAACACACACAAAAAACCCACACCAAAACAACCACACCCCACCCACCCCCCCCCAACCACCACACCCCACCCAACCCAACAAAAACCACAAACCCCCCCCCCCCCACCCCCACCCCAACACCCCCCCCCCCCCAACCCCCCCCCAACCAAACCAAAACCACCAACACACCCAAAACCCACCCCCCCCACCCCCCCACCCCACCCCCACACCCACACCAACCCACACCACAAACACCCCCCCAACCCCCCCCCCCCCCCAACCCCACCCCCCCCCCCACCCAACCCAACCCCCCCCCCCCCCCCCCCCCACCAACCACACCCCAACACCCCCCCCCCCCACCCACCCCCCCCCACACACACCACCACCCCCCCCCCCCCCCCAACACCCACCACCCCAACCCCACACACCCCCCCCCCCCACACCCCAAACCCCCCACCCCCCCCCCCCACCCCCCCCCCCAAAAAAAAACCCCCAAACAACACACCCACCCCCCCACCCCCCCACACCACCCACACCCCCCCCCCCAACCCACCACCCACCCACCCCCCCCAACCCCCCCACCCCCCCCCCCCCACACCACCCACCACCCCACACAACCCACCCCCCCCCACCCCCCCCCCAAACCCCCCACCCCCCCCCCCCCCCCCCACCCCCCCCCCCCACACCCCCCCCCCACCCCACCCCCCCCCACAACCCCCCCAACCCCCCACCCCCCCCCCCCCACCCACCCACCCCCAACCCCCCACCCACCAAACCCACCCCACCCAACACCCCCCCCCCCCCCCACCCAACACACACCCCCCAACACCACCACCAACCACCCCCCCCCCACCACCACCACCCCCACAACCAACACCAAACACCACCCCCCCCACCCCCCCAAACCCAAAACACAAAAACCCACCACCAAACAAACCCCACCCAACACAACCCCCAACAACACACACCCACACCAACCCCACACCACAACCCCACACAAACACACCCACCACACACCCCCAACCACCAACACCCCCACCACCCCCACCCCCCACAACCACACCACCCCCCAAACAACACCACACCCCCCCACACCAACCACACCACCACCCCCAAAACCACCCCCCCACACACCACACCCACCACACCACACACCCCCACACACCAACCCCCCAAAAACCCCAAACCCCCCCCCAAAAAACCACACAAACACCCCACCCACCACCACCACAAAACAACAAACCCCACAACCCCCACACACCCCAAACCACCACCCCCCAACCACACCAAAAACCAACACCCCCACAAACAAAAAAAAACAACCCCCAACCCCAAACCAACCCAACCCACCAACCCCCACCACAAACCCCACCCAACACCAACCCCCACCAACACAACCAACCACCCACACCCACCACACCACCACACAAAACCACAACACCCCCCAACACCCCCCCCAAAACCCACACCCCCCCCCCAACCACCCCAACCCCCCCCCACCAACCCCAAACACCCACACCCCCCCCACCCAACCCCCCCCCCACCACAAAACCCAACCCCCACCAACAAACCAACAAAAACACAAACAACAACCCCACACAAACAAAACACAAACAACCACAACCACACCAACAACAAAACACACCACCCCCACACCCAACCACAAAACCCACAACACCAACCCCAAAAAAAAAACCCAACCACCACCCCCACACACAAACCCACCCCCCCACCCCCACCCCCCACCCCACCACCACACCCCCACAACCACCCACCCCCCCAACACACAACCACCACCACACAAACCCCAAACCAACCCCCCCCCAACCCCACCAACACACCCACACCCCCACCCACACCCCACCCACCACCACCCCACCACCAAAACCACAACACCCACCCCCCTCCCCCACCCACACCCCACACACACCCCCACCCCAACAAACCACCACCACCCAAACACCCACCACACCAACCCCCCCCAACACCCACCCCACCACCCCACAACCACCCCACCCCCCCCAAAACCCCCCTACCCACCCACCCCACACCACACCCCCACAAACCCACCCCCCCCACCAAACACCCACCCCCCCCAAACCCCACCACCCCCCACACAAACTCAACACCCCCACCCACCCCCAACCCACCCCCACCACACACCCCACACCACCACCCAAACCCCCCCCCCCCACCCCACAACACCCCCACCCCCACACCCCCAACCCCACCCCCACACCCCCCACACAAAACCACCCACACCCCACCCCCCCAACCAACACCCCCCCCCACATACCCCCCCCACCACCCCACCACCCACCCCAACACCAACACCCCCAACCCACACCCACCCCACCCCCACCCCCCCCCCCCCCACCCCCAACCCAAACCCCCACCACCAACCCCACCCCACACCCCCAACCCCACCACCACAAACCCACAACACCCCCCAACCACCCCACAACAACCCCACCCCCCCCACCCACACCCCACACACCCACCCCACCCAACCCCCCCACCCCAACACACCCCAACCACCACCCAACCCCACCCACACCAACCACCACCCCCCCCCCACCCCCCACACCCCACCCACACACCCCCCCCACACCCCCCAACCACCCCACCAACACCCCCCACCACACAACCCCCCCACCCCCCCCCAACCACACCCAACCCACACACCACCACCCCCCCACACCCCCCCCCCCAACCCCCCCAAACCCCCCCCACCACCCCACCCCACCACCCAACACCCAACACCCCCCCCACCAACCACCCACCCCCCCCACCCACCCCACAACCAAACCCCCCCCACCCAACCCACACCCACCCCCACCACCCAACCCCCCCACCAACCCCCCACCACCCAACCAACCCACCCCCACCCACACACCCACCACCCCCCCACAACCACCCCAACACCCAACACCCCCCCAACCCCCACACAACCCCCCACCACCCCCCACCACAACCACCCAACCCCCAACCCCACACCCCAAACCAAACACCACCCCAACCCCCCACCACCACCAACCACCCCACCCCCAACCCCCACACACCACACCCCCCCCCCACCACAACACCCCACCACCCCCCACCCAACCCACCCCCCAACAACACCCCCCCCCACACAAACCAACCCCCACCCCCCAACCCCAACCACCCCCCCAACACCCCCCCCCCCAACCCCAACCCACACACCCCCACACACACCCACCCCCAACCAAACAAAACACACCAACACCCCACACCCCACACCCCAACACCACCCCCCAACCCCCCAACCCACAACCCCCACCACCCACCCCCCCCCCCCACCCACCCCCACCCCACACCACCCCCCCACCACACCCCCACACCCCCACACCCACCACCACAACCCAACCCACCCCACCCCCACCACCCCCAACCACCCCCCCCCCCCAAACCCCACCCAACCACCCCACCCCCCCCACACCACCCCACCCACCCCCCCCCCCCCCCCAACCCAACCCCACCCACCACCACACCCCCCCCCCACACCCACCCACCCCACCACCCACCCCCCCAACCAACCCCCCCCCCCCCCCCCCACCCAACCCCACCCCCCCAACACCCCCCCCAACCCCCACCCACCCCACCCCCACCCCCCCACCCCAACCCCCCCCCACACCCCCACACCCACCCACACCCCACCCCCCAACCATCCCCCCACCCACCCCCCACCTCCCCCCACAACCCCCCCCACCCCCCACCCCCCCCCCACCCCCACCCCACCCCCACCCAACCACCCCCAACCCCCCCCCCCCCCACCCCCCCCCACCACAAAACCCAAACCACCCCCACCCCACACCCCAACCAACCACACCCCCCCCCACCCCTCCACACCCCCCCCACCCACCACCCCCCCCCTTCCCCCCCCCCCCCCCCCACCCCCACCCCCACCACCACCCACCCCCCCCCACCCACCCCCACCCCCCCACCACCCCCCCCCCCCACCACCCACCCCCACACACCCCCCCACCCACCCCCACCCCCCCCTCACACCCCCCACCCCCACCCCCCCCCCCCCCACCCCACCCACCCCCCCCAACACCCCACCCCCCCACCCCCCCCCACCCCCCCCAACCCCCCAACACACCCCCCCCCCCCACCCACCCCCCACCACTCCCAACCCCCCCCCCCCCCCCCCCCACCCCCACCCCCACACCCCCCCCCCCCCAACCCCCACACCCCACCACCAACCACCCCCCACCCACCCCACCACCCCACAACACCCACCCCTCCCCCCCCCCACCACCCCCCACCACACCCCACCCCCCCCCCAAACCCCCCACCCCCCCCCCCCCCCCACCACCTCAAAAACCCCCAACCCCCCCCAACCACCCCCCCCCCCCCCCCCACCCAACCCACCACCCCCCCCACACCCCCCCACCCCCCCCCCCCCCCCACCCACCACCCCACCCCCCCCCCCCCCCCCACACACAACCACCACCCCCACACCCCCCCAACACACACCCCCCCCACCACCCCCAAACACCCACCCAACCCCACCCCACCACAC
>JAROYE020000195.1:0-16014 GCA_029619315.2 Dynastes maya | reverse complement strand
AGGGAAAAATTTAATTGGAATGTTGATGAATTGATTGAATAATGATTGAATGAAATTGAATTTTGAATGAATTGAATTGGAATAAATTGATGAATGAATGTGTTTAATGAAAATTGAATGTGAATTTTGTGAATGTGTGAATTGAATGAATTGAATGATGTGAAATGAATGAATGATTAAATAAATGTTTTTGAATGAAATTGAAGTGAATGTTTGAATTTTGAATAAATTTTGATTGTGAGAATGTGATGATTGGAATGAATTTTTGTGAATTTGAATGATGAATGGAATTGAATTGTTTGGAAAATGAATGAATGAATGTTTGTGTGAATTGTAAATGATTCGGAATGAATGAATGAATTGATTGTTGAATGAGATGAATGTTGGAAAATTTTGAATGAATTGATGTGAATAAATTTAGAATGTTTGAAGTAAAATTGATGATGAATTGATGATTGAATTTGAATTGGTAAATTTTGGAATGCTGTTTTGAATTTTTGAAGTTGAATGAATGAAATGTTGAAGGGAAATGTTAAATGATGAATGGAATTGATGTTTGAAATGGTGAATGATAAATGGATGAATGAATTGTTTGGGAATGAAATGAAGGGAATGTGTTTTTTTGATGAATGAATTGAATTGAAATGGGGATTGTGAATGACTGATTTTGAATGAATGAATGTGAATGTGAAATTAAATTTGAATGATGTGTGATTGAATTGGAATGAACTAAAATGAATTTGAAATTTGATGAATTGAATGAATGAATTGATGAATTGAATGTGTTGAATTTTGTGTTGAATGAAATTAAATTTAAAATTTGAATGAATGGAATTGTGTTGAATTTTGAATTTAGTAAATTTGTGTTTGTAAATTTGAATGAATTGGAAATTGAATTGATGAATGTTGATTGGAATTGAATAAAATGAATTTGAAGGGAATTAAATTTTAAATTTGTTTGATGATTGTGGAAATTGTGAATGAATGGAATGAATGAATTTGAATGAACTGAATTGAATTTGTGAATTGAATTGGTGTGAATGTTGAATTGAATGTGAATTGTTTGAATGAATTGTAAATAAATTTGAATGAATTGAATGTGAATTGTGTTGAATGTTGAATGAATGATAAAAATTGTGAATGTAAATTTTGGGAATGTGATTGAATTGTGAAGAATGTGAAATTAAATTTATGTGATTTGTTGTGAATGAATGAAATGTTTGTGATTTTGAATTGAATTTGATGTAAATTTGAATGATTGAATGAAAGTTGAATTGAGAATGGATTTGTTGAATGATGGAATAATTGTTTTTTGAAATGAGAATGATTGTGGAATTTGGAATGAATTTTGAATGATGATTGAATGAATTGAATGTGAATGAATTGAATTGATGTTTTGATGTTTGAATGATTGAATAAATTTGTGTGATTGGGAATATGATGAATGAATTGAATTTGATGTGAATTGGAATGAATGATGAAAGGAAATGTTGAGAATGAATTGAAATTGTTGAATGAAATTGAAATGAATGAATGAAAATGAATTTGTGTGAAAGTGAATGATTGAAATTGAAATGAATGATG
Organism: Dynastes maya; assembly: GCA_029619315.2. Taxonomy (NCBI): domain Eukaryota; kingdom Metazoa; phylum Arthropoda; class Insecta; order Coleoptera; family Scarabaeidae; genus Dynastes; species Dynastes maya. Next base: position 14,430 of record JAROYE020000195.1, on the reverse strand, counting down.
AGGGAATGAATGAATGGAAAAATGAAATGATGTTGAATGAATGTGAATGAAAGTGAATGAAATGTGAAAAATTGAAATGGAATGAATGTTGGGAATTGAATGAATGAATGAAATTGGTGATGAAATGAAATGAAATGGAATGAATGAAATGAATGTGAATGAATGGAATTGAAAGAAATGAATGAATGGGAATTGAATGAAATCTTGTGTGTTGAAAATTGAATGTGATGAATGAATGAAAGAATGTGAATTTGGAATTTGTGTTGAATGTGGAAAATGAACATAATGAATGAATGAATGAATGATGGTGAAATAATTGATGTGAATGATGGTGATGGGATGAATGAAATGTGAAAATGTGAATGGTGTGAAATGAATGGTTGAATTGAAATGGTGTGAATGAATGAAATGAATGAAATGAAAATGGAATGAATGAATGTGTTGATGAAATTGAATGAAATGTGTGAATGAATTGTGATAAATGAATGAATGAATGAATGGAAATAAATTGAATTGAAAATTGTGAATGAAAGAATTGATGGTTGAAATGAAATGATGAATTGTTGAAATGGTTGAATGAATGTTGATTGAATTGAACTTGAAATGATGATTGGAAATGAAAATGAATGGTGAGTGAAATGAATGGAACGATGGCCTGGATGATGTTTGATTGATGAATGGTGAAATGAAAATGAAATGAAATAATTGTTGAAATGAATTGAAATTGAATGAATTATGAAATGGATTGAAAATGAAATGAAATTTGGAAATTGAATGGACATGTGTGAAGTTGATGAAATTGGTGAAATTGAAATGAAATATGAATGAAATGAATGTGTTGGATTGTGAATCGAAATGAATTTGAATTAATGATGAATTGAATTTCGAAAATGAAATTGTGAATGAATTGGGAAAAATTGAATTGATGAAATTGAATGTTGACTTGTGAATGAATGTGATGTGAACTGAATTGTGTGTGATTTGATGAATGATGAACAACAACCAAAAAAAAAACTTGTGATGGGATGTTGACTTTGAATTTTGTTTTTTGGAATGGAATGGGGAAAAATGAATGAATGAATGATGAATGAAATTGAATGATGATGGATGAATGTGAAATAATGAATGTTGGAAAATGTGGAATGAAGAAATGTGTTGAATGAAAATTGCTGTGAAAATTGATTGAATTGAATGATGAATGAATTGGAAATTGAATGGAATTGGAATGAACTGTGGTGAATGTGAATTGAACTTGGTGGAATGAAATGAAATGAATGAATGAAATGAGAATTGAATTGGAATGTTGAAATGAATGAATGAATGAATTTGATGAAATGAATGAATTGAACTGAAATTGGAAATTGAATTGGATGTGAATTGTGTGTGAATGGAATTGTTTGAATGAATGATGAATGAAATGAATGAATTGAATGATGAATGTGAATTGGAATGAATCTGTGTGAGCTGAATGTGAATGAATGAATAATTGTGAGAATTGAATGATTTTTTTTTTGAATTTTAAATTGAATGAAATGAATGTTTGAAATGTGTGTGAATGGGTTGTGTGAATTGGAATTGTGAATGATGAATGTTGAATGAATGAAATTGAATGAATTGAATGATGAATGAATGTGGTGAATTGGTGTGAATGTGAATGATGAATGGAATGAAATGAATTTGAAATGTTGAATGGTGAATGATTTGTGAAATGTGTGAATGAACTGTGAAGAATGATGATTGGAATTGGGAAATGAATGAATGAATTGATGAATGAATGATGAATGTGAAATTGAATGTACATGATGTTGTTGAATGATGAATGAAGATGTGATGAGAATGATGACATGGATGAATGCTGAATGAATTGAGAATGAAATGAAGAATGACTGAATGAATGAATGAATGAAAATGAAATGATTTGAATGAATGATAATTTTGAATGAAAATGAAAATTGAATGAAATGTTGCATGAATGGTGAAATGAAATGACTGAATGGAATTTGGAATGACATTGTGAAAGAATGAAATTGAAATTGGGAACTGGATTGAAATTGAAATGATGAATGAAATGAATGAATGAATTTGAAATGTGAATGATGAATTGTGGAATTGAATGGGAAAATGTTGAATGAATGAATGAATGTGAAAATGAAATGTTTTGAATTGAAATGAATGAAATGAAATGAATGAATGAATGTTGAATTGGAAATAATTTGTTTGAATGATGAATGGGAATGAATGTGTGAAGGTGTGTTGGAAATTGAATGAATTGAACTGAATGATTGAATGTTGAATGGAATGATTGTGGAATGTTGATTGAATTGATTGAAAATGAATGAAATGAATGAAAATGAAATGAAGATGATGTGTGATGGTGAATTGGAATGTGAAAATGTGAATGAACTGTGAATTGTTGAATTGGTGATGAATGAATGAAAATGTGAATGAATTGAAATTTTTGGGTTTGGTGGAATGAATGAATTGATGAAATGATGTGAATGATGAATGGGAAATGTGAATTGTGAAATGTTTGAATGAAATTGTGATGTTTGAAATCTGAATGATGTAATGAATGTGGAATGATGAAATGTGAATGGAATGTGAATTTGAAATGAAATGAATGATGAATGAAATGGAATGGCTGAATGGAAAATTGATTGAATGAAATGAAAATGAATTGAAATTTGTGAATGAAGTGATGAATTGAATTGATGATTGGTGAAAAAAATGTGTGAATTTGTGAATGTGTGAATGAATGAATGAAATTGAATGAATGATGAAATGAAATGATTGAATGGAATGAATGAATGGAATGAAATTGTTGAATGAATGCATGGAAATTGGTTGGAATGAATGAATAATTGAATGGGATGGAAATGAAATTGGAATGAATTTGAATGAATGAAATGAATTGAATTGAAGAATGAAATGTGAATGTGAAATGATGGGAAAAAAATGTGAAATGATGGATGAAAATGAATGTGTGAAATTGATGAAAATTTGAATGATTGAATTTGTGAATGTGAATGGTGATGTGAATGGATGGAATGAATGAATGAATTTGGAATGAATGAATGTGAAGAATGTAAAATGAAATTGAAAATGATGAATGAATGAAATTGGATTGAATTGAACAATGATGAATTTTGAATGAATGAAATGAATGTTTTGAATCTGAATTGGATGAATGAATTTGAAATGGATGATGAAATGAATGAATGTTGTGAAGGAATCGATGATGATGGAATTTTTGTTTGTGAATGAATGAAATGAATGTGTGATGAATGAAATAATTGTGTGAATGATGTGATGGGGAATGAATTGTGATGAATGAAAATTTTGGATGAATGAATGATGTGATGAAAATGGAATGGAATGGAAGAATGAATGAATGATGAATGAAGAATTAAATGTGAATGAATGAATGAAAATTGAATTGTGATCAGAAATTGGTTGGAATGATGAATGTGGATGGAATGTGAAATGAATGAAGAAAATGATGAAGAAATGATGTGGAAATGAAATGAATGAATTAATGAATGTGAATTGAATGAATTGGTGTGTGGAAATTGAATGAAATGAATGAATGAATGTTGAATTGATGTGGAAAGAAAGGTGACTGAATGGAATGAAATTGAAAATTGACTGTTGAATGAATGAAATGAATTGATGAAAATTGAATTGGAATTGAATTGATGAATGAATTGAATTGAATTGTGAAAATGATGTGAATGAATGAATGAATTGGAATGAATGAATGTTGAAAAAATGTGAAATGAATGAAATGGGGAATTTGAATGATGGAATGTAAAATGGAATTGAATGGAATGGAAGTTGATTGAATGAAATTGTGTGAATGTGTAATGGGAATGATGTGAATGAAATTGAATTGAATGTGAAAATGGAATGATTGAATGTGAATGTGAATGAATTGTTTTGGTGTGATGATGAATGGAATTGAATGAATTGATTGGAATGGGTTTGATGAATTGAAATGAATGTTTTGAATGATGAATGTGAATTGTGTGAATGAATGTGAATGAATTGATGAATGAATGATGAAAAAAAAAAAATTGAATTGGTGAAATTTGAATGAATGAATGATGTGTGGTGAATGGGAAATGGAATATGATGAACTGTTAATTGAATTGGAATGGAATGAATTGGAATGATATGTGAAATGGTGAATTGATTTGAAATGAATTGTGAATTGAAAATGTGTGAAAATGATGGAAAATTGATGAATGGAAATTGAATGGTGTGAAATTAATTGGATGAATGAATGAAATGATGTGATGAATTGGAATTTGAATGAATGAATGGAATGAAATGAATGAATTGAAACTGATTGAACAATGGAATGTTGATTGAATGAAATTGAATGAATTGAATGAAATTGAAATTGAAATGTTGAATGAAATTTGTGAATGTGAAAAATGAAAATGAATTGAAATGAAAATGAATGAATGTGAATGAAATGAATGAATGATGTGGGAAATGATGAAATTGAATTTGATTTTTGAATGAATTGATTGAAAATGAATGAAATGTTGAATTTTGTGAATTTTGAATTGAATGAATTGATGAATGAATGAATTTGAATGAAATAATTTGAATGAATGGTGAATTGAATGTGAATGTGAAATGTGAATGAATGAATGGTTGATTGAATGTTTGTGTTTTTGGGAATCGGGAAATTGAAATGATGATGAATGAAATGGAATGTGTGTGGAATTTGAAAATGGACATGAAGAATTTGATGAAATGAATGGTGTTGTGAATGTTGAATGGACTGAATGTGAAAAAAAAATATGATGAATGAATGAAATGAATGAAAATAATGGAATGAAATGAAAATGAAGAAAATTGAAATTGGAATGAAAAATGAATGGTGAATGTGAAATTTGAATTTGAATGAATTGAATGTGGAATGTGAATGGTGAAATAATGGAAATTGAATGAATTGATGAAATGGAAAGAAAATGATGTGTGAATGAATGATTGAATGAAATGAAGAATGAATGAATGAAATGGAAAATTGAATGATGAAGTGAAATGGGAAATGAAATGGAAAATGAATGAATGAATGGAAGTGAAATGAATGCTGAATGGAAATGAAATGAAGGTTGAAATGGAGAAGTGGAATGGAGTGTTGAAAATGAAATGGAAATGTTGAAAAATGAATTTTGAAATTGGACAATGATGTGAATTGGAATTGGGAATGTGAATGAGAATGAATTGAATGTGATTGGTGAATGATGTGGGAATGATGTTGTTGAATGAATTGGGAAATGGTGGAAATGAATGAATGAATGAATGAATTGTGAAATATGTGAAAATGTGTGAAATGGGGAATGAATGTGAATGAATGAATGAAGGTTGGAAATTTGAATTGGTGTGGATGAATGAATTGACTGAAATTGAATGGAATGGTGATGGATTTGAATGAATGAATGAAATGAATGTGTGAATTTTGAATGAATGAATTGATTGGAATTGAATGGAATGAATGACTTTGGAAGATTGAATGGATGAATGAATTGAATGAATTGAATGAATGAAGAATGAAAAATGTGTGAATTGTCTGAAATTGTGATGTGAAATGTGAATGACACCCCCCCCTACCGAGGCCCACTGAAATGACTTGTGAAATGAATAATGAAAATTGAATGAAATAATTGGAAGAATTTTGAATGAAATGAAAATGATGGAAACTTGATGATTGAAGTTGAAATATGAAATGAAATTTGAATGAATTGAATGTGAAATTGTGATGAATGGATGGTGATGAAATTGTGAATGAATGAGGAAATGAATGAAATGGTGAATGAATTTTGATGAAATGGAGAATGAATTGTTTGAATGAAATGAATGATGAAAATGAATGAAAATGTGAATTGTTGGAATTGATGTTGAATGAAATGAAATATGGGGAACCAGCTGTGAATGTGGGAAATTGAATGAATGTGTATGTGAATGAAGAATGAATGAAATGATGAATGAAATGATTGAAATGAAATGAATTTGAATTGAATGATATTGTGAAATGTGAAAATGAATGTTGTGAATGAAAAATGAATTGAATTGAATGAATGATGAATTGAAATGATGATGATGAATTGTGTGAATGAATGATGATGAATGAATGGTGAATGAACTGATTGATGAATGAATGGTATGAATGAATGATGAATGAATGAATGTGTGAAATGAATGATGTTGAATGAAAGTGAATTGTGTGAAAATAATTGAATGAAATTTTGAATTGAATTGAATGAGAAGTGAAATGAATGAATGAATTGAAATTGAAATGAAATTGAAATAATTGAATGGGATGAATGAAAGTGTGAAATGAAAGTGAAGGAATGAATGAAATGAATGAATTTGAAATGTGAAAAAATGAATGGAAATGAATGAATGAATGGAATTGAATGATGGAATTGAAAACTGTGAATGAATTGAATGATGATGTGGAATGGAATGAAATTGATGTGATGAATGGATGAATTGACTGAATTGAATGAATGAAATTGAATGAATGATGAATGAATGAAAATGAAAATGTGGAATGTTTGTGAAATTTGAATGGATGAAAATATGAATGTGGGAAAATGAAATGTGTGGAATGCATTGAATTTGGAATGGATTGAATGAATGATGTGGAATGAATGTGAAATTGGAATGTGAATTTGTGAATGAATGTGATTGAAATGAAATTGAATGAATGATGATTTGTTTTGTTGAATGGAAAAAATGGAAATGTGTGAATGTGAAATGAATGAAAACTTGATGAATGAATGAAATGAATGAAATGAATGAATTGAATGGAAAATTTGTGAAAATGTGAATGAATGAAATGAATGGGAAATTGTGGGATGGAAATGTGAATGCATGAATGAACATGAAATGTGTGAATGTGGCATTGAATGTGAAGTTGAAGATGAATGGAAATGTTGAAATGAATGTGAAATAATAAATTGAATGATGAAAATGAAAATGAATGAAAATGAAAATGTGAATGAATGAATGGAAATGAAATGAATTGAATGGTGAATAAGTTGTGTGAATGTGAAATTAATTGATGTGAATTGAATTGAATGAATGAAATAATTGAAATGAAATGAATTGAATGAAATTTTGGTTGGAATGAATTGAAATCCGAATGTTGTGATGAATGAAAATGATGAATGATGAAATTTTTTGAATGAAATTGTTGGTAATTGAATGAATGAATGAAATGAATGAATTGATGAAATTGTGGATTTGGAAATTTTGTTGTTGATGAATGATTGAATGTGAAGTGTGAAATTGAATGAATGAACTGTTGAATGATGAATGTTGTGATGAATGTGTGGAATGAATGAAGAATTGTGAAATGATGAATGAAATATGAAATGAATGAATGTGAAAATGGTGAATGGGGAAATGAATGAATGAATGAATGATGAATGAATGAAAGAATGAATTGGAATGTGAATGAATGTTGAATTGAAATTGATTGTGTGTTGATGAATGACTGTGTGAATGATGAATTGAATGAAATGTGGGTGAATGAATGAAATGATGATTGATGTGAATGAATGATTGAAATGATAATGAATTGGTGAATGAAAATTGAAATTGAATGGATGGAAAATTGTTGATGGAAAATCTGAGAATGAATGAATGTAAATGAAATGAAATTGTGAATTGAATGAATGTGAATTGTGGATTGGACTGAAATTGGTGGTGATGAATGTGATGAATTGAAATTGAATTGGGAATGAATGAAAATGAAATGAATGATGAATGGAATGAATGAAAATTGTGGATGAATGAATGAAATGATGAATGAATATGTTTGAAATGATTGTGAATGAAAATTGAATGAAAATATGATGAATTGAATGAATTGAAATTGGAATGTGTAATGTGAAAAATTTGAAATTTGAATGTTGTGAATGTGAATGATGAAATGCAAATGAATGATAAATAATTTTGAAATGAATTTTGAATGAATGAATGTGTTGAAATGAATGTGAATTGAAAATTGATTGTTGAATGAAATGAATGAAAATGAATGAAAATGATGTGAATGATGGAATTGGAATAATGTGTGAATTTGAATTGAAATGAATGAATGAATGAATGGGAATGAAGTGGTAATGATGAATTGAATTGAATGTTGAATGTGAATGAATGTGAAATATTTGATGATTGAATGGAAAATGAATGAATGAATGAAGGAATGAATGAAATGAATATGAAATTGAATGTGGAATGTTGAATGAATGAATTGATGAAAATGAAATGTGAATGGAATGATTTTGATATTGAAATGAATGATGAATGAATTGAAAATTGTGTGAATGAATGATTGTGTGGATTGATGAAATTGATGATTGAAATTGAAATGAATGAAATGAATGAAATGAAAGATGAAATGATTGAAATTTGAATGTGATTGAAATTTTGAATTGAAGTTTGTGAATGTGAAATGGTGATGATAGTGAATGAATGAATGAATGGAAATGAAATTGATTGAATTGAATGAAAATGTGTGGTGTTGAACTTAATTGATGAAAATATGAATTGAAATTGATGATGCTGAATGTGAATGAATGAAATTGAAATGAAATAAAAATATGTGATGGTGAAATGATGAATGTGTGGGGGGGGTGAATGAATGAATGTGGAAGGAAATGAATGAATGAATGAATTGAAATTGGAAATGGATGTGAAGTGAATTGAATGTGATGATGTGTGATGGAATGGAATGAAATTGTGATGAATGATTGAATGAATGTGAAAATGTTGATGTGTGAATGAATTTGAAATGTGAATGAATGGGATTGAATTGAATGATGTGATGAATTGTGAAAATGTGTGAATGAAATGAATGAATTTGAATGAATGAATTGTTGGAAAATGGAAATGTGAATGAATGAATGGTGTGAACTTGAGATGTTGTGAATAATTGTGAATGTGATGAATGAATGAAAATTTGAAATGGAATGAAATGAATTGATGAAAATGAATTATGCCTCTGAAAAAAAAACAAAAAATGGAAATTTGAAGGCATGAATGGTGAATTGAAAATGAATGAATGTGGGGGAATGAAAAATGACAATGTGGAAATAAATGAAATTGGAATGAAATGAAAATGAAGATGGATGAATCGGGTGAAATGAATGAATGATTGATGAATGATGGTGGTTGGAATGAAATTGAAAATGAATGATGTGAAATTGAATGACAATGAATGGTGAATGAATGAAATTGAATGAAAATGAACCTTTGTGACATGAAATGGTGAAATGGAAATTGAAGAAATGATGTGAAATGTGATGAATGAAATGTTGATGTGAATTTGAATCTGAATGATGATGTGAATGAATTGTGGTGAATGAATGAATGAAATGTGAAATGTGAAATTTTGAATGGCAATGGAATGAATTGAATTGAATGTTGATGAATTGAATGAATGAAATTGAAAATGTTGATATGAATGAAACTGAAAAAATGAATGAAATTGTGAATTGTGAATGAATGAAATTGAATGAAAATGAATGAATTGAAATTGAATGAATGAATGTGAATGAAAATGAAATGTTGATTGTGTGTGATGTGTGTGTGTGAATGTGAATGAATGTGAAATTGAATTTGAATGAGAATGAAATGGAATGTTGAAAGAAATGAAAATTGTGTTGAATGAAATGAAATGAAAATGGTGAATGAAATGAATGAACTTGTGAATGGAATGAATGTGATGAATTGAATGAATGAAATTGATGAAATGAATGATGGAATGTGATGGGAAAATATTTATGATGAAGGGAATGAATTGAAATATTGAATTTTTTGAATTGTGAATGAATTGAAATTGTGATGTGATGAACATTGGTGTGCTGATGGGAATTGTGAAATTGAATGAAATTGGAAGTTGAATGAAATTGATTGATGAATGGAATGAACTTGGAAATGAATTGATGAATGATGAATGAACTGTGAATGTTGAAATGAACTGAAATTATGAAATTGTGATGATGAATGAATGATGATGAATGAAATTGATGGTTGAATGGAAAATGTTGGAAATTGAAATGTGTGTGAAATGATTGATGGAAAATTGAATGAATGAATGTGTTGATTGAATGGAATGAATGAATGTGAATTGTTGAAAATTGCGAAATTGGAAAATGGAATGATTGCTGATGATTGTGGAAATGAAACTGATGAATGAAAAATGAAATTGAATGGGAATGAATTGGAATGAATGAATGAAATGGACTGAATGAATGGAATGAAAATGAAATTGAATGTGATGTGAATTTGGATGGAATGAAAGTGGAAAATGAATGAATTGAAATGAATTGATGAAATTGGTGTGATGAATTGGTTGATGGAATGAATGATGAATTGTGAATTTGGAATGTTGTGAAATGACTGAAATAATTGGAAAATTGAATTGAAATGATGAATTGAATGAGGTGATGATGAAAATGACTTGAATGAAATGTGGAATGAATTGAATTGAAATGAAAATGGATGATGAAAAGGTGGAATGAATGTGAAAAATTTTTTTGAAATTGGTGAAATTGATGTGAAGAATGAATTGAATGAAGGGACTGAATGAAGTGATGTGAATGATGTGGTTGGGTGAATGAATGAATGAATTGAATTTTGAATTGTGAAGAATTGTGTGAAATGAATGGATGTGATGAAAAAAATGTGATGATTGAATGAAATTGTGGGTTGTGGAAATGACTGAATGATGAATGAAGAGTGAATGATGTTGAATGTGTGGTGATGAATGGAATGCATGAAAATGTGTACATGAAATGAATTGAATGAATGAATGAAATGAATTGGTGAATGAATGAAATGAAAAATGAATGAGTGAATGGAATGGTTGTGGAAATGTGAAAAATTGAATGAAATGAAATGTGTGATTTGAATGAATGATGAATTGATGTGATGAATGAAATGAAAATATGATGGATGGACATTGTGGAAGAAAATGAGGAATTGTATGAATTGAAATGAAATGATGAATGAATGTGATGAAATGTGTGTGGAATGAATGGAATGTGAATTGTGAATGGTGAATGGAATGCATTTGTGATTGGAATGAAAATGAAATGTTGAATGAATTGTTGAAATGAAATGAATTTGAATGAATGAAATGAAATTGTGTGAAATGTGAATTGTTGAATGGAAAAATGGTTGAAATGAATGGAATGTGAATTTGATGAGAAAATTGAAGGGAATGGAATGAATGAATGTGACATGTGAATGTTGAATGGGCTGATTGGATGAAGTGAATGATTGTGAATGGATGAAATTGTGAATGATTGTGAATGAATGAATTGAATGGAAAATTTGTTTGTGATGATGAATGAAGTGTGAATGAATGGAAAATTTGAATGAATGAAAATTGAAAAACAACAAAACAATGGAATGAATGGAATGTGAATGAATTGATTGAATGTGTGAAATGAATGTGTGGTGAAATGAGTGTGAAATGAAAATGGTGTGAAATGACATGAATGTGAATGGAAAAATGGTGGGAATGAATGAGATGAATGTTGAAATGAATGAAATTGTGAATGAATTGATGTGAATTGAATGAAATTGTTGCATGAGAAAATAATGAAAATGAATGGTGTGAATGAATTGTGGAAATGAACTGAATGAAGTGAATGAATTGAATGAATGTGGAATGTGAAAGGAATGAAAAAATGTTGAAAAAATTGAAATTTTTTTGTGAATGAATGATGAATGGGAATGAATGAAAATATGAAATGAATGAATGTGAATTGAATGAAATGGAATGTGTTGGATGTTGGGAAAATGAATTTTGGAAATGTTGAATGAAATGAATGAATGATTGGAATTGTGAAGTGAAGAATGAATTTGATTGGAAATTGTGAAATGTGAATGGAATGAATGAAAAAGGTTGAATGAATGAATGAGAATTGAATGAAATTTGATGAAATTTGTGTGTGAATGAATTGAATGTGATGAATTGAATTGATGAATGATGAAATGTGGAATGTGAAATAATTTGAATGTTGGAATTGAAATGTGGAAAAGTGATGAATGTGTGAATGAATTGAATGAATTGGAAAATGATTGTGAAATTTGATGAAATGGAAAATTGAATGTTGAAATGAATGAAATGAATGAATTGAAACTTGAATGAAATGTGTGGAATTGAATGGGGAATGATGTGATGAATGAAATGATGAATTGATGAAATTGAAAAATGAATGTTGGAATGTGAAATGAATGGAATGTGAAAAATGAAAAATATGAATTGTGATGATGAATTGGAAATGGAATATGATGAATGTGAAATGGAATGAATGAAATGTGAAATGAATGAGGAATTGAATTTTGGAATGACTTTGAATGAATGAAGTGAATTGAATGATTGAAATGATGATTGGGATGGAATTGATGCATGTGTGGTTGATGAATGTAATGAAGGGTTGATTAATTTGAATGAATGATGGATGAAAAATGTGAAATGAGGAAAATGTTGAATGTGAAAGTGAATGAAACATGATGAATTGATGAATGAAAATGAATGAAATTGGAAATGATGAATGAATTTGAATGAAAATGAAATGTGAATGTGAAATTGAATTGAAATGATGGAAATAAAATCCAATGAATGAAATTTGAATTTGTTGTGTGATGAAATGGAATGAAAATGATTAAATGAATGAATGGAAATTGTAATGGAACTGATGTGGGAATGAAATAATGAAAAATGAAGGAAATGAAAAAATTGGAATGAATGAATGACATGATGAATGTGAAATGAATGGAATTGAATGGATGAATGAAAGGAATGAATGAAAGGAAATGAATGAATGAAATGAATGTGAAATGGTGTGTGAATGGTGAAATTGTTTGAAAATTATGAAATAATGTTGAAATGATAAATGGAATGAATTGAAATTGAATGAATGGAATGTGTTGAAATGAATGTGAAAATGAAATGAATTGAAATTGAATGATGAATGAATGGAATGATTAATGTGTGAAATGAAATGAATGGAATGAAATGGGATGTGAATGAAAAATTGTGTGAATGATGCATGGAATGAATGTGAAATGAAAATGAATGGAATTGTGAATGGGAATGAATGAAAACCTGGATTGGAATGAATGTGTGGATGATATGTGAAAAGTGGGAATGTGAAAATTGAATTGAAATGATGAAATGATGAATGAAATGAAAAATGTGAATGAATGTGAATGAATGTGAAATTTGAATGTTGAATGAATTGTGATTGTGATTTGAATGAAATGAATGATGAATGGAATGAATGAATTGAATTGAAATGAAATGAATGAATGAAAATTTGAATGATGAATGATGGGAATGGAATGATGTGGGTTGAATGAATGAATGATGGAATGATTGATGGAATGAAATTGTGAAAATTGATGATGAATTTGAAAATAATTGAAATTGAATTGTGTGAAAATTGGAATTTTTTTGAAAAATGAATGAATGATGGAATGAATTGAATGTGGACTGAAGGAAATTGAACTGAATTGCATTGAATGAAAATGAACTGTGTGAATGGAAATGTGTGAAATGGAATGAAGAAGAATGGATTGATGAAATTGAAAATTTGTGATGACTGACTGAAGGAATGATTGAATTGAATGTGAAGTTGCAAACTAATTTGAATGAATGAATGATTGAATGAATGAATTGTGTGAATGTTTGAATTGGGAATGAATGATGTGATGAAAGTGATGTGTGTGAATGAATGAAATTGATTGAATGAAATGAATGTGGAAAATGAAATTTGATGAATTGTGCAAATTGAATGTTTGATTGATTGAATGAAATTGAAATGAATGAATTTGTGAATGAATGGTGAAATGGGTGAAATGAATGAAATTGAAATTTGTGAATGAAATGGTGGATGAATGAATGAAAAATGACTGAAATTGAAAATTTGATGAAATGAAAATAATGAATGAATGAATTGATGATGAATGAATGAACTTGAATGAAGTTGGTGAATGATGTCGAATGAAATGAATGAATGAAATATTGAATGAAATGTGAATGGATAAATTGGAAATGTGAAATGAATGTGAAATGAAATGAATGAGAAATGTGAATGAATGAAAATTGTGAATGAATGAATGAATTGAATGATGAATGATGAATGAATGAAACTGAATGATGAAATGGTGAATGTGAATGAATGAAATGAATGAATGGAAATGATTGATTGGGAATGAAATGAATGAATCGAATGAATGATGAATGATGATGACATGAACTGAATGTGAATGTGATGAATGAATTGAAATAATTTGATGAAAAAAATGTGAAATGAGGAATGATGAATGTTGAATGATGAATGGAAGTGAATGAGGGTGTTGAAATATGTGGAAATGAATGAATTTGAAATT
>JAROYE020000194.1:0-16017 GCA_029619315.2 Dynastes maya | reverse complement strand
GTTGTTTTTTCCCTATTTAGCAGGCATCTTTTCCGCTACTGTAACTTTCACTTTTCCGCGTCGGCCTTGCTGCCACATTCCACAAAAATAGTGCCGTTCTTGCCGCCCCTAACATTCCGTACGCCTTTTTTGCTTTCCGCAAACATCTACCTTTTCCACCAGCTGTTTCTTGGTGTCTTCAACCGTCTGCTTTTCCTTTGGTTCGATTCTAACAACCACCGCGTCCCTGCCCTTAAATTTTTCTCCGCGTAACTATTTCCCTTTTGTTTCCCGCTCCGTTATTCACTATACCCGCGTCGTTATTGCTCCTGATAAATTAAAATTTGGGGTCCTACCTTTTGCTTGTTGTCGCAGCTCCTTTATTACTCCGTTCTGGTTTCCCCTACGATCTGCATCAGCTCATAATTCTTTCACGAACCCTCTTCCTATCTTCTACCTTCAGCGTTTCCGATTTCACTGGTATAATTTCCATCAACCCGGCCACAATCTCCCTCGCATGTTCCAGCTGCTTCGTTTCCGTTTCGGTATTCATGTTGGACTGTACTAGTGCACAATGTAATTCTCTAACTGATCGCTCGTCGCTGCAGACACGTCCGCACGGTTCGAGCGCTAGATCGAGACGGGTAACTTAAGACAGCAGGACGGTGGCCATGGAAGTCGGAATCCGCCAAGGAGTGTGTAACAACTCACCTGCCGAAGTTACTAGCCCTGAAAATGGATGGCGCTTAAGCGTCGTGCTTATATTCTGCCGTCAGGGCACGTGAGACGGCCCTTTCCGCGGTCGTCATGAAGCCCTGACGAGTAGGAGGGTCGCGGGGGTTTGATCGCAGAAGGACCAGGTGTGAGCAGTCTGGAGCCCCCGTCGGTGGCAGATCTTGGTGGTAGTAGCAAATATTCCAGCGAGGCCCTGGAGGACTGGACGGGGAAAAGGGGTTTTCGTGTGAACAGCCGTTGCACACGAGTCAGTCGATCCTAAGCATAGGCGAAAGCCGATGCCCGATGGGGGTGTATCTTTCGGAGCCTGTCTATTTGGTCCCCAAAAGCTCGACCGCATACAGAGAGACGCACACCCGTCGGGCGAAAGGGAATCCGGTTCCTTTTCCCGGGAAACCCCGGCACGGAACCTTTATTAAGTCGTGCCCTCATTCAGAGAGTTCGTCGGGGTAACCCAAAAGGACCTGCAGACGCCGTCGGGAGATCCGAGAAGAGTTTTCTTTTCTGCATAAGCGCTCGAGTTTCATGGAATCCTCTAGCAGGGGGAGATATGGTTTGGAGCGCGAAGAGCACCGCAGTTGCGGCGGTGTCCGGATCTTCCCCTCGGACCTTGAAAATCCAGGCGAGCGTCACGTGGAGGCGTCGCGCCGGTTCGTACCCATATCCGCAGCAGGTCTCCAAGGTGAAGAGCCTCTGCACGCGCAGATGACTCCAGTGAAATCGGAAACACTAAAGGTAGAAGATAGGAAGAGGGTTCGCGACAAGATTATGGAATTAATGGTGATCGTAGGAGAGCAGAATGGCGTAATCAAGGAGCTGCGACAACAGGAAAAAGGTAGGACCCAATTTAATATACTAGGTAGTAATAATAACGCGGGCCCAGTGAATAACGCGGCGATGAATAAAAGGGGATTAAGCTACGCGGAGAAATTAAAGGGTAGGGAAGCGGTCGTAATTAGAATAGAGCCGAAAGGAAAGCAGACGGTTGAGGATACTAAAAAACAGTTGGTAGAAAAGGTAGATGTTTGCGGTAAACAGATAGGTGTTAGGAATGTTAGGGGCGGTAAAAATGGCACGATTTTCGTAGAATGCGGCAGCAAAGCCGACGCGGAGAAATTAAAAATTACAGTAGCAGAAAAGATGCCTGCTAAAGCGAAGGAATTAACGAAAGGGAATCCTGTGTTGTGTGCATGCGGCGTAGATAAAGGGGTTGAAACCGATAGATTTTTGGAATGCATCAGGCAGCAGAACCACCAGGTGGAGAGCCATTTTAGTAGCGTGGAAGAGCTCAAAAAGGAGCTTCGTGCATTTAGGTTTTTTTCGACTAAGAAAGACGAATCGTACGGAGTAAAGAACGCGGTATTTTCGGCAAGCGCGAAACTAAGGAATGTTATAGTAGATCGCTAAATTAACTTAATGTGGAGAACCTGCTCGGTTAGGGATTATAGCAACGTTATGTATTGCTACAACTGTTTGGAAACGGGACATAAAGCAAAAGATTGCAAAAACACAACGTGTGCGGGAAATGCGGAGGAGGACACGATAAGAAGGCGTGCAATATGCGAAATGTAAAGTGCACGGTGTGCGAAAAGCGCAAAATTCCGGATAACAGCATTAAGCACGAAGCCTACAGTAAAGTGCCATTGCTTATTCCATCTTCGTTCTGCTAATCTAAACCAGCATCAGATTGCCTTCAAACCAGGAGGCGCGAACACTGGACATAAGGCAAAGGATTGCAGAAACACAACTGTGTGCGGGAAATGCGGAGGAGGACACGATAAGAAGGCGTGCAATATGCGAAATGTAAAGTGCACGGTGTGCGAAAAGCGCAAAATACCGGGTAACAGCATTAAGCACGAAGCTTACAGTAAAGAGTGCATGTCGCTTAAAAAAATGATCGAAGTGGAGAAAAAACGCATAAATTACAATGAATAATTTAGCCGCGAATGATTCAACGAGATCAGGGACCACGATTAAATGTTTGCAGATTAATTTAGGGAGAGGCAGAAAAGCGACACAACAATTATCGGAAAAGATAGTCAGGGACAAAATTAGCATAGTATTTATTCAAGAACCGTACGTTATCAACGGGAAGGTATGCGGACTACCTGGAAGGTTTAAATCTTTTGTTTGCAACGAGCAAGTGAATAATAAACCAATTCGCGCGGCAGTGGTAATCGCCAACAGTATAGGCGGAATTTTGTTACGGGATAAAAGCAACGCAAATACGGTACTTGTCGAAGTGAATCTTCCAGAAGGGACGAGATTTATTGCGGTCTCGGCATACCTGCCGCCCGAGGAACGGCACACAGGAGGATTTATCGGAAACTTACGGTCGTTACGCGTAGCATTGAACGGTTCGAATACCCTTAATTGCGGATAAGTGGTATGCATAGATACAAATAGTAAAAGCGAACTATGGGGTAGCCCTATAGAAGATAGACGCGGACGCGACCTCGAAGAAATGATTAACGACAAACGGCTTGTAGTTTTAAACAATAACGAAGAACCTACGTTCGTCGGACACCGCGGAATAAGTTTTATAGACGCTACTATCGCGAATCAAAAAGCGTACGAGTTGATTACAGACTGGAGGCTATGCGCCGAAGAAACGCTATCGGATCACAGATACATTTGTTTTACTATTAAGACGAATGCGAACGCGAGCGTTTTAGGCATAAAGTCGGGATATTGCGCGAAAAAAGCTAACTGGGAAACGTTCGTCGATTGCTTCACGGCAGACGCAAATCGGCTGCAAGTTGAATTAGCAAATTCGAGATTAGACAGCGACGTAGAAAGGATAGCGAGAGAAGCTAACGAAGCGATTGTTCTCGCGTGCGAGCAGTCGATGCCTCGAAGGAAATACTTTAAGGAAAAATCGGTACCCTGGTGGAGTAGCGAATTGACAGCACTACGCGCTGAAACAAACAGGCTTAGACGACGCTTTCAGCGATGCAGAAGTGCAAACGAGAGACGGGAGCGCGAAGCATGTTATAGAGGCAAATGCGCGGAATATAAAACCGCGAAAGAAGAGACGCGGTTCAAGAAATGGCGCGAATGCCGTAGCGAATCCGGCGGAAAAGATCCCTGGGGACTAGCATACAGAGTGGTGTGGCGCGGAGGAAACAGCTAGCCACGTATTATTTGAATGCCCGTCGACAGAAGAATGGCAGGCGCGGACCGAAACGACAGCGATTAAGAAAGGATTACGTTGGCCTAAAAATGAGGGCAAGATTAACGATAACGAGACAGACGAGTGGTGGGCGTTTTTTAGCAAGGCAGCTGAAGGACTGTCGCAACTGAAGCACTCGCGAGATTAACTAGCAGAATACATTTAAAAGCACGAATTCATCCGTTTAATGAGTAATGTGAAGTGTAACATAGTTAGGCATAGTGAAATGTGGCAATATTTAAGTGAAGTGTTGTGTGATATTTAGAGGGGCAGTGTTATCGGTGGGGCATGGCGGGTTACGTTAAATTAATTTCTTCTTAGAGTTAAACATTAGTATAGAACATGTAGTTGATAAGAGTAAGGCTGTCGGGTTGTTTTTACTTTTCAGAGAACCCGCCCAGGCGTGCGCAAGCCGAACCGCGGTCCGGGGCGTCCGGCGACCGGAAGATGCCGACTTCGGGAGCTGGATTCGAACCGACCAGCGAGGAAAGCCGAAACACGTGCGATGAAGCTTGAAAGGTGGGGTCATATACACATGAAGCATTTAAGTAGGCGGACTGCTTCCGTAGTAGGTTAAGGGTTAGGAGCCGTTATAGCCGGTTAAGTAGGGCGCGGACTAGGTCCGCATTAGATACCACGAGTTGGGTTTTCCGGGTTTTACCAGCTCATTGCACGTGGTTTGCACAGCCGGTCCCGGCCGCAATTAGAGTAGATATAGGTTAGTTAGATTAGGCAATAAGATCGAGACTAACGTAAGCGTTATAACCGTTGTAAACGGGGAAATCGCAAGATTGATCGGGATATTAAAATAAGTTAGTACAGGAAAGCCCCGGTGTAGTACCGCAAGGTGGAGCACCAGGCCTTAGGGTATGCAATGTAATATCTTAAGGAAAGAATAAATAAACGTGTCTTAAGTTATCAGTCTCGATCTAGCGCTCGAACCGTGCGGACGTGTCTGCAGCGACGAGCGATCAGTTAGAGAAGTGCAACGCACAAAGTACATATATAGTGCGATTATACAGAAATTAAAATGCATACCGAAGCGGAAACGAAGCAGATGGAGCATGCGAGGGAAATTGTGGCCGGCCTAATGGAGATGATTCCGGTAAAATCTGAAACACTAAAGGTAGAAGATAGGAAGAGGGTTCGCGACAAGATTATGGAATTAATGGTGATCGTAGGAGAGCAGAATGGCGTAATCAAGGAGCTGCGACAACAGGAAAAAGGTAGGACCCAATTTAATATACTAGGTAGTAATAATAACGCGGGCCCAGTGAATAACGCGGCGATGAATAAAAGGGGATTAAGCTACGCGCAGAAATTAAAGGGTAGGGAAGCGGTCGTAGTTACAATAGAGCCGAAAGAAAAGCAGACGGTTGAGGATACTAAAAAAACAGTTGGTAGAAAAGGTAGATGTTTGCGGTAAACAGATAGGTGTTAGGAATGTTAGGGGCGGTAAAAATGGTACGAATTTCGTAAAATGCGGCAGCAAAGCCGACGCGGAGAAATTAAAAATTACAGTAGCGGAAAAGATGCCTGCTAAAGCGAAGGAATTAACGAAAGGAAATCCTGTGTTGTGTGCATACGTCGTAGATAAAGGGGTTGAAACCGATAGATTTTTGGAATGCATCAGGCAGCAGAACCACCAGGTGGAGAGCCATTTTAGTAGCATGGAAGAGCTCAAAAAGGAGCTTCATGTATTTAGGTTTTTTCGACTAAGGAAGACGAATCGTACGGAGTAAAGAACGTGGTATTTTCGGCAAGCGCGAAACTAAGGAATGTTATAGTAGATCGCAAAATTAACCTAATGTGGAGAACCTGCTCGGTTAGGGATTATAGCAACGTAATGTACTGCTATAATTGTTTGGAAACGGGATGTTGCGTACAGTCGCAACATATTCGTTGTAGATTTTTTCTTAGTTTAGTACCTTTAAATTTCTAACAAATTAAGACCTCGAATATGTGATTAGGTAATCCCTTATTCATAGAATTATAGCTTGGCATGCCAATACTCAATTTCAAAGAATTATTTTACGACGTTGGTAAAATCCTCAAATATATTTCAATTAAAATTTAACAAGCCTTTCAAATATTCGTAATCTTGTCAATATAATATAATTTAGGTTTAAGAAATACTTTTCAATACAATGTAATTTACAAGTGTATTTACTCAATGTAAATCTCTATTTCTCTATTGTATACCCTAGTTTCCTACCTGGAAATTTGATATTATGAGTTTTACCTCCAGTGCCATTAATAGTTTTATGACGGGTCGCTTAATCTGCGTCTATACCCTTTTATTTTATTTTATTACCTCGATTGTTAAAGGTAAACCAAATTTAGGGATTATCGATTTTAGTTTTGTTTGCATTTGGTTGAAATTTCCTGGTAATATTAGAATATTAAATTATAGGATAATTATCGTTAAGTACCTACTATATATAGAGGGAGACTACAACTCCAAAGACATTGATGTAACGTTGTTCAGCGAGTAACATGCACCAACCGTGCAATCGATAGTACGCAATAAATTCCTGCACAGAACACAATCTTTAGTTTTCAATCAAACAACCCTCGCCATACATGAAACGGCTAAAGAAGCATGACCTTCAGGGCATACAAAAGTACATTATCAAATGTGTTAATAAGAATAGCAGTGAAAGCAAGATCCGGGATTATAAGCAAGTGCCATTGCTTATTCCATCTTCGTTCTGCTAATCTAAACCAGCATCAGATTGCCTTCAAACCAGGAGGCGCGAACATTGGTCCTTCGAGCCGGATATCAACGCATTTGGATATTCGCATCATCACAATCAGCAACAAGGGAGAACTGCAGATTCCACCTTGAGGACATCAAAACAGCAGCTCAACTAAAGGTTAGTCTCCAGTTATTCTACCCTTCTATCGCAAAAACCTTCTATTCTATCGCTCATAATGGACGATTTGAAAGCACTTAAATTGCAACGTTCTCAATTAAAAGCTGCTTTAACGAGAGCTCAAACTTTCATTGATAAACACGGTGACAACGCCAGCCAAAATCAAAGCCGCGATCGCCACGACAACTTGGTACCGCTGTTAAACGAACTCAACACTGTTCAATCTAGCATTGAAGCGCTAGACGCGACGGAAATGGATTCTGACGAACGCGAAACATTCGAAAATAAATATTTTAATGTAAAAGATGTGTTCTTAAAAATGCTTGGTAGCAACCAGGGCTCCCAACAACAACTCAATCAAAATTTTTTTAAATTACCTACCATCGACTTACCGAAATTTTCAGGTTCGTATGAAAACTAGCTATCTTTCTATGATACGTTTAATGCTTTAATTAATACTAACCACAGCATACTACCGATACAAAAGTTTCATTACTTAAGGTCCTGTTTAAAGGGCGAGGCCGCCAACATTTTACATTCATTAGAAATCTCCGATAATAATTATAGTAGCGCGTGGAAAATGCTTGAAGAACGGTATAATAATAAACGGTTAATCGTCCAAAAACATATTAAAGCGATTTTTGACTTACCGGTAGCCTATAAGGAAAACGGAGGGATACTTAGGCAAATGATAGACGGGTTATTAAAACACGTTAGGGCACTGACGACTTTAGAGCGGCCTACGCAATATTGGGATGATTTACTGATATTCATTGTTAGCAAAAAAATAGATAATACGACGTTTAAGGAATGGGAAGCGGGCATTCAATCTGCCGAATTGCCCACTTTTCAAGATTTTTCGCGTTTTTTAATGCAAAAATGTCAAACCCTTGAAATGATCACCAAACCGAGCAGTTCTCAATACCATAAATCGACAACGAATATTGTCACAAATAAATCACTCCCGTCTTGCGCATTATGTAAAAAGAATCACATGATCTACCATTGTAACAAGCTGAATGAAACACATGTTTTGTTATGTACTGCTTTAGTTAATTTACAAGATTGCAATGGTCGTAGTCATACATGTCGTGCATTATTGGATCCAGGGTCGCAATTAAATTTAATAACCCATAAAATGGCAAAAACACTTAAACTACCTTTCATTCCTACTCGTATTTCTCTAGCTGGAGTTACGTCTTCAAAAACTGTGATCAATCACACGATAGGCGTAACAATTACATCAAAATATAATGAATTTCACGCAAACATAGAATGCTTAATTTTAGACAAAATTTCGAAGCGTTTGCCGTTAGTTTCGATTCACAAAGATTGTATCTCTATACCCCAAAACATTAAATTGGCCGATCCCAATTTTAATTTATCAGGGGATATTGATATGTTGATAGGTGTTAGTTTGTTCTTTAAATTATTTTGTGTGGGACAGATTAGTTTGGGCCAAAACCATCCTTGCCTGTGTATGTAAATTCGTCTCCTTTAACAACTTCAGTATGCAATTTAACGACCCTGGAGGAACTAAATAAAAACGTAACCAAATTTTGGGAAATTGAAAATATTCACCACGATACTGTAATTCATACACAGGAGCAAAGGTTGTGCGAACAGCATTTTAGTCAAACTTCACAAAAAAGCAGTGATGGTCGATTCATAGTATCGTTGCCATTTAAACGCGATCCATCACTATTAACGAACTCGCGAGACCAAGCGTTAAAACGTTTTTACTCGTTAGAAAAGAAATTGCAAAAAGATAATGAGCTGAAACAAGAATATTCAGCCTTTATGCAGGAATATTTAAATTTAGGTCACATGAAACTCGTTCACAAGACTTTTGATGCGTCTAATAACCATTTTTATCTGCCACATCACGCTGTCATTAAAGAGAGCAGCTTAACAACTAAGGTTAGAGTCGTCTTCGACGGATCCGCGAAAACCTCAACCGGCGTTTCTTTAAACGATATTTTGATGGTCGGGCCAAAATTGCAACCCGATTTATTTGATATAGCGTGTCGTTTTAGAATTCACAAATATGTAATTACGGCCGATATCGCAAAAATGTATAGGCAGGTTCTCGTCAGTAATGATAGCACGCCTTTTCAAAGAATATTGTGGAGGGAATCAGATAAGCACGAAATTCAAACATTTGAGTTGCAAACGGTTACGTATGGCACTGCATTAGCTTCCTACTTAGCAATAAAAGCCTTGCAACAATTGGCAGCTGAAAATCAGCACGCGTTTGAATTGGGCTCCAAAATTAAGAGATTTTTATGTTGACGATCTGTTAACGGGGTCAAACGAGATTAACGAAGCACAGGAAATTATACAGCAGTGTAGAGCAATTTTAGCTCAGGGCAGGTTTAAATTGCGCAAATGGGCATCGAACGAGCCATCTCTGCTCAAGGGGATACCGGATGCAGAAAATGGCAGCACAATCTTAGATCTCGATAAAGCATGCGGAATTGCAACTTTAGGGTTACAATGGAATTCAAAGGCGGACATCCTCCAATATTCGGTCTCAAGCTCCGAAAAATCAAAATGCATTTCGAAAAGATACATACTATCGGAAGTCTCCAAAATATTTGATCCCTTAGGGCTCATTAGCCCTCTTGTAATCCAAGCAAAGATTATGATTAAAGCCGGCCAAGAGCGGTACCGCGCAGTAGCGTAGAGTCGACCAGGCCTCGCGTTCCACTAGAGTTATTCTGCTAATAGAGATGTTTGCTGCCGCAAATAATTTCGCTCGTCTTTTAAATAAAAATTAAATAACACGTGCTCAAACACTTACCATTTTAAGAGTCCTCCGTGAAATCACAAAGTGAATAATGTCTGTTAAATATCTGCAACATTAGATATGTTTCAAGTGTTGTTTCGGCAAAAACTAGTACGGCATGAGGAAAAAATGCGTTTATATGCAGAGAACGAACGTTCTACATCTAGTGACGTAATATTTGCGTAAGTAAAATAATCTTTCAAATAACTTAACGATTCTGTTGACGCACCTTCACAAATGTGTCTTAATGTGCCAAAATCAGAATTTTTCTCAAAACACTTTCAAATTTTTCTAGAACAGAAACATTTTTCGCGTCTTCAATCGCGCATAGCTGTGCGTGAACATGTTGCACTCTTTGTAGAGATTCTTCTAACGGCACCGCAGGATTTTGTAATTTTTCTATTGCATCTGCTAGCCCGAAGTAATTGTCGTGAATGATTTTTAAATCCATTTTAACCTGACTATCTTGAAATTTCGACTGGCTTTTCTGGATAGCGGTAGCTTCCTTTGTATCGAATTGTAAAACCACGTTCTTAATATTGTCAAAATATTTATGATAATAAAACGCGGCCTGCAACCATGTTCCCCAACGAGTTAGAATAGGTTCTGGTGGCTCTGGTATACGGGGGCACAGTCTGTGAAATTCGCGAATACGTTTCGGTGATTTGACAAATACTGCTTTGGTATGCGCTATTAAAGTGTCTACCTCAGCATAACATTTTCGGATACTATCCGCCACAAGATTGAGAGCATGAATTTTACACGTAATGTGTAACAAATTAGCAGAATGCTTTTTAAGAGACCGGCCTACAGAAAGCATGTTTGCAGCACCATCACTCACTAACATCAAGAGTTGGTTTGTTGAAAGTTCAAACTTGTCCAATGTATTTAACACTAACTTTGAAATTACTGCGGCAGTACACTGTTGTATTCGTTTGGAGACTAATAGAATTGAAGGTGCCGATTGATGAGGTTCCAATTTGCGTGCCACTACATTAAGAACAGAATGTTTCTTCCGATCTGTTGTTTCGTCGACACATAACCACAATTTTTGATCTTTCAACTCCGATTTTATTTTTTGTTCAATATGTTCGCGCGCAGAAGTAATACTACCGTTCCTCTCGGTCCGAACTGATTCTATGCCGATGCGCGGTACCGCTCGTGGCCAGCGTTAATTATGATACAGCGTATTTGGCAATTAAAATTAGATTGGGACGAATCGCTCCCTGTAGATATTTTGAGTGAATGGAAGTCTTATGTCGAAGAAGTTCAGTACTTAAGCGCGCTAAAAATTAACCGGCGCATCATAAATATAGATACCCCGGACACTATTGAAATACATGGTGTCTGCGATTCTAGTGAGCGGGCGTATGGAGCATGTGTTTACATCAGAGCAGTAAACAAAGCAGGTGCGATATCATGCAATTTGTTATGCTCAAAATCTAAGGTTGCTCCTCTTAAATCAGTAACACTACCCAGGTTAGAACTTTGTGCAGCACTGCTTTTAGCCCAAATCGTAAACAAATTAAAGAAAATGTTGCACGTGCACATCGCTAAATTTTGTTACTGGACCGACTCTAGTATTTCTTTGTCTTGGATAGAATCCACTTCTAAATCGTGGAAAACGTTTGTCGCCAATAGAGTTAACCAAATACAAGAATTGTCTGATGTAGATAGATGGTTTCATATTTGCACCAAGGAAAACCCTGCTGATGTTGTTTCAAGAGGATGCACTCCTGCGATATTAATGAACAACGAACTGTGGTAGCACGGACCTAAATTTCTCGAATTGCCCTGCGAGGACTGGCCACGCCGCGAAGTTACAAATTTAGACGCTAACGTACTTGAAGCCAGATCTGTCGCATTTCTCGTTGCTACCTCTAATGATTTAAAAATATTCGATCGATATTCCAGTTTAAATAAGCTCATACGTGTGGTGTCGTATTGCAAAAGGTTCATAAATAACATCAAAGCGCGGTCTGCCAAGGCTTTTCAGGAAATTAAGACTGGGGCATTAAGTACTGACGAATTATCTGCCGCTACCACAACGATTTTAAAAATCGTGCAATCAGATGTGTTTGCTAAAGAATACAAACAACTTAGGGCTGTTGGTAAGGTACATTCCAGAAGTAATTTGTTATCATTAAATCCGTTTATGGGTCAAGATGGACTTATAAGAGTCGGCGGAAGGCTAGCGCAAGCAAATATTCCATACCCAGAAAAGCATTAAGTCTTGCTACCTTCCAAACACCCTTTTACGGATCTCATAATTCGGCATGAGCATATAAAACAGTTCCATGCCGGTACCCAGTTAACAATAGCGTCAATTCGATCAAAATATTAGCCCCTATCTGCTAGGAATGCGGTAAGGGCAATACTAAGGAGATGCGTCGCGTGCTTGAAAGCCAAACCAAGGGCAGCTCCATATATTATGGGCGACCTTCCGGCCGAACGAGTTAGTGCTACGCGGGCCTTTAACGATGTTGGTGTCGATTATTTCGGACCGCTATATATACGCGCCGGCAAGAGGAAAAACAGCGTTACCACCAAGGCTTATGGCGCCGTATTTGTCTGCTTTGCCACGAAAGCAGTTCACCTAGAGCTCGCAGGAGATCTCACTACGGAATCATTTCTAGGGGCACTAAAGAGATTTGTGTCACGTCGCGGAAAAATGAAAAATATATTTTCGGACAACGGCACTCAATTTGTCGGGGCAAATCGCGAGCTAGCTAAGTTAATGGCGCAATTTCTGTCTCAGGAAAACAAAAGGGGCATTAAGGAAGCTTTAGCAGCCGAAAATATCGCGTGGCATTTCATGCCTCCAAGAGCTCCTCATTTCGGGGGACTTTGGGAGGCGGCTGTAAAATCCCATTTAAATCGCGTTATAGGTAAAAGTGCTTTAAATTTTGAGGAAATGTATACATTGCTTGTCCAAATAGAAGGTATTCTGAACTCACGTCCGATCACTCCTCTTTCCAATGACCCTAATGACGTATCCTTCTTAACCCCTTCCCATTTTTTAACTGGAGATGCACTAACCTCTGTTATAGAACCCAGTGTTGAGGAGTTAAAGGCAAACTCATTGTCTCGTTGGCAATACATTCAACGTTTGAAGGAACATTTTTGGAGCCGTTGGAGGAAAGAATATCTAAATCTGCTCCAGGCAAGGAATAAATGGAAGACGAATCACGCAAACGCCTTTAAGATAGGGAGTTTGGTGATTGTGCAGGAGGATAAGCTCCCCACCGCCTGTTGGATGACTGGTCGCATCGAAGAAGTCTTTCCTGGTCCTGATGGCATCATCCGCACCGCTACCGTCAAAACAAAGGCGGGTACTGTTCAACGCCCGGCTTCGAAACTGTGCGTGCTACCAATAGATTGCTAATCAGCATGGATAGTGTTGAAAGGCAGCGCTTTCAAGGCGGCGGACTATATTGCGTACAGTCGCAACATATTCGTTGTAGATTTTTTCTTAGTTTAGTACCTTTAAATTTGTAACAAATTAAGACCTCGAATATGTGATTAGGTAATCCCTTATTCATAGAATTATAGCTTGGCATGCCAATATTCAATTTCAAAGAATTATTTTACGACGTTGGTAAAATCCTCAAATATATTTCAATTAAAATTTAACAAGCCTTTCAAATATTCGTAATCTTGTCAATATAATATAATTTAGGTTTAAGAAATACTTTTCAATACAATGTAATTTACAAGTGTATTTACTCAATGTAAATCTCTATTTCTCTATTGTATACCCTAGTTTCCTACCTGGAAATTTGATATTATGTGTTTTACCTCCATGTGCCATTAATAGTTTTATGACGGGTCGCTTAATCTGCGTCTATACCATTTTATTTTATTTTATTACCTCGATTGTTAAAGGTAAATCAAATTTAGGGATTATCGATTTTAGTTTTGTTTGCATTTGGTTGAAATTTCCCCGTAATATTAGAACATTAAATTATAGGATAATTATCGTTAAGTACCTACTATATATAGAGGGAGACTACAACTCCAAAGACATTGATGTAACGTTGTTCAGCGAGTAACATGCACCAACCGTGCAATCGATAGTACGCAATAAATTCCTGCACAGAACACAATCTTTAGTTTTCAATCAAACAACCCACGCCATACATCAAACGGCTAAAGAAGCATAACCTTCAGGGCATACAAAAGTACATTATCAAATGTGTTAATAAGAATAGCAGTGAAAGCAAGATCCGGGATTATAAGCAAGTGCCATTGCTTATTCCATCTTCGTTCTGCTAATCTAAACCAGCATCAGATTGCCTTCAAACCAGGAGGCGCGAACACGGGACATAAGGCAAAGGATTGCAGAAACACAACTGTGTGCGGGAAATGCGGAGGAGGACACGATAAGAAGGCGTGCAATATGCGAAATGTAAAGTGCACGGTGTGCGAAAAGTGCAAAATACCGGGTAACAGCATTAAGCACGAAGCTTACAGTAAAGAGTGCATGTCGCTTAAAAAAATGATCGAAGTGGAGAAAAAACGCACAAATTACAATGAATAATTTAGCCGCGAATGATTCAGCGAGATCAGGGACCACGATTAAATGTTTGCAGATTAATTTAGGGAGAGGCAGAAAAGCGACACAACAATTATTGGAAAAGATAGTCAGGGACAAAATTAGCATAGTATTTATTCAAAAACCGTACGTTATCAACGGGAAGGTATGCGGACTACCTGGAAGGTTTAAATCTTTTGTTTGCAACGAGCAAGTGAATAATGAACCAATTCGCGCGGCAGTGGTAATCGCCAACAGTATAGGCGGAATTTTGTTACGGGATAAAAGCAACGCAAATACGGTACTTGTCGAAGTGAATCTTCCAGAAGGGACGAGATTTATTGCGGTCTCGGCATACCTGCCGCCCGAGGAACGGCACACAGGAGGATTTATCGGAAACTTACGGTCGTTACGCGTAGCATTGAACGGTTCGAATACCCTTAATTGCGGACAAGTGATATACATAGATACAAATAGTAAAAGCGGACTATGGGGTAGCCCTATAGAAGATAGACGCGGACGCGACCTCGAAGAGATGATTAACGATAAACGGCTTGTAGTTTTAAACAATAAGTTTTATAGACGCTACTATCGCGAATCAAAAAGCGTACGAGTTGATTACGGACTGGAGGCTATGCGACGAAGAAACGCTATCGGATCACAGATACATTTGTTTTACTATTAAGACGAATGCGAACGCGAGCGCTTTAGGCATAAAGTCGGGATATTGCGCGAAAAAAGCTAACTGGGAAACGTTCGTCGATTGCTTCACGGCAGACGCAAATCGGCTGCAAGTTGAATTAGCAAATTCGAGATTAGACAGCGACGTAGAAAGGATAGCGAGAGAAGCTAACGAAGCGATTGTTCTCGCGTGCGAGCAGTCGATGCCTCGAAGGAAATACTTTAAGGAAAAATCGGTACCCTGGTGGAGTAGCGAATTGACAGCACTACGCGCTGAAACAAACAGGCTTAGACGACGCTTTCAGCGATGTAGAAGTGCAAACGAGAGACGGGAGCGCGAAGCATGTTATAGAGGCAAATGCGCGGAATATAAAACCGCGATAAAAGAGACGCGGATCAAGAAATGGCGCGAATTCTGTAGCGAATCCGGCGGAAGATCCCTGGGGACTAGCATACAGAGTGGTTCGTAGGAAAAAGGGCGACGTGGGAGTGAAGGTAACAGTTAGGAATAGCAATGGCGATTTCACGCAGAGTGCGGAAGAAACGGCCAAGGAATTTTTGAACACCTTCCTCCCCAGGGACGACGCGCGAACCGATAGCGAAAGACACGCGGAGATAAGAATGGCGTCACGCATAGAAACGGATACAACGAACGATGTCACGTTTACGGAGTGCGAAATACTGGCGGCGTTTCGATCAATGAACGCCAAGAAAGCCCCGGGGCAATGACGGGATCACGGCGGATATCGCGATTAAGGCGTACGAGGTTGCGCCGCGGCTCTTTTCCGATCTTTTTAACAAATGCCTTGAGCGCGGCATTTTTCCGGCGTGCTGGAAACAGCAATCCGTGAGGATAATCCCGAAACCGGGTAAAATGGACATGAGCAACGCGAAGAGCTATAGACCAATTAGCCTACTACCCGTGATAGGAAAGGCGTTGGATAGCTTGATAATTAACAGGATCGAGTACCATGTATACGCGAACGCATTAATGCATGATTCTCAGTACGGATTCCGAAGGGGTAGATCGACAACAGACGCAGTTGATAAGGTAGTGGGCTTCGTAAGAGACGCGAAGTCGCGGGGCGAATACTGCGCGGCTGTTATGCTAGACATAGAGGGAGCGTTTGATCACGCTTGGTGGCCGATGACCCTGCATCAGCTGAGACGCAAGAGCTGTCCGCGGAACCTACTCAAAGTAGCGGAATCCTACTTCTTGCGGCGAGAAGCGACATAAAAGGACCGGTCCGGG
>JAROYE020000193.1:15000-16021 GCA_029619315.2 Dynastes maya | reverse complement strand
GGGGGGGGGAGAGGGGGGAAAAGGGGGGGAGGGGGAGGGAGGGGGAGGGGGGGGGGGGGGGGGGGGGGGGAAAAAAAAAGGGGGGGGGAGGGGGGGGGGGGGGAGGGGGGGGGGGGGGGGGGGGGGGGGGGGGGGGGGGGGGGGGGGGGGAAGAAGGGGGGGGGGGGGGGGAAGGGGGGAAAAGGGGGGGGGGGAAAAGAGGGGGGGGGGGGGGGGGAAGGGGGGGGGAAGGAAAAGGGGGGGGGGGGGGAGGGGGGGGGGGGGAGAGGGGGTGGGGGGGGGGGGGGGGGGGGAGGGGGGGGGGGGGGAAGGGGGGAAGAGGGAAAAGGGGAGGGGGGGGGAAGGGGGGGGGAGGGAAGGGGGGGGGGGGGGAGGGGGGGGGAGGGGGGGGGGGGAGGGGAATGGGGGGGGGTAGGAGGGAGGAGGAGCTGGGGGTGGGTAGGGGGGTGGGGGGGGAGGGGGAGCGGGGTGGGAGGAGGGAGGGGAGGGAGGGGAGGGGGTGAAAAGGGGAGGGAGGGAAAGGGGAGTGGCGGGGGGGGGGGGAAGGGGGGAGGGGGGGAAGGGGGAGGGGAGGGAGGGGGGAGGTGGGGGGGAGGAGGAAAGAGGGGGGGGGGGGGGGAGGGTGGAGGATAGGTGGGAGGGGGGAATGGGGAGGGGGGGAGCTAGGGAGGGGTGTGGGTAGGGGGGGAGGGGAAATGGGGGTAGGGAGGGAGGGGAGTGGTGCGGGAGGAGGGAAGAAGAGGGGAGGGGGGGGGGGGGGGGGAGGAAGGGTGGGGACGAGTGGGGGAAGGGGGAAGGGGGGAAGGGGAGACGGAGGCGGGAGGTAGGAGGGGGGGGAGAAGGGGAGCGAGGGGAGGGGCTGGGGAGGAAGAGGGAGGGTAGGAGGATGAGAGGGGGAGGAGGAAAGGGGGGAGTAAGGGGGGAGGGGAGGGAGAAGGGAAAGGGGGGAGGGGGGTCAGGGGAGGGGAGGAGAAGGGGAGGAAGGGGAGAGGGAGAGGGGGTGGTGGGGTCGGGAGGGAGG
>JAROYE020000193.1:0-10000 GCA_029619315.2 Dynastes maya | reverse complement strand
ATTTTTATCCCAAATATGACCACTGTAGAAAAAATAATTTCACAATTAATATCTAACATACGCATTACATACTAACTTGTATCTAATTACCAGTAACTATCTCTTTATCATTACTACTCTCATATATAATGTTAAGTATGTTATGTGTATGTTGTAGATTATTTATGAATTGTCCGATATGTATAATGTAGATATGGTTATGAATGAGTTTGTATATGTATACATGTATGTATGTTGAAGTATGATGTTTGTCTTAAGATATGTTTGTTTTTTATGTTAGATTATGTATGTGTGTGGTTGAGTATATGTATGTTGGGTGTTGTGATGACTGTGGGATATGTGTATGTGTATATTAGAAATGTATGTATTAGATATGTTAGATATGTATGTTATGTTGGTATTTATGTATTGTATGTTTAGATATGATAGATGATATTTGTATGGTATGTTGTGGATGTATGTGTTGCTAGGTATATATATGATTATAGTGTTTTGTTATGAATTTAGGTATGGTATACATGAGTTAGTTGTGTGAGATGTTATAGTATGGTTGTATTGTTATGAATATGTGTTGAGGTTTATAGGTATGTTGTATGGTTATGATATGTTTTTTTTATATTATAGTAGGTGTATGTTCTGTTGAGAGTTAGTTTTGTTATGTAGATATGTAGTAGTGAGTGTTATAGTGTAGGTTGACACGCAGTACCTAGGTGTAGAGGTATTGTTTTTTGATATTGGTTTTTCGTCTCTTCTGACCCTATGGGAACTCAAGGTCTCATAAACGAAGTTGCTCCCCCCACATTCCTCAGGTCTCAGAGCTAACCACCGAGTAGCTCATGTGGAGTTAATCTTATAGTGTAATTTATGTAGTGAGCATGTGGGAGAACTTATAATTTATATATCTTTTGCTATGTTGAGGTAAGTTGTTGTATTTACTTACTTTTGTTTTTGTTTATTTTTTGTGTTTGAGCTGCGAGAATCATGTGTTGTTGGGTGCCAATTGTTTTGCTGTTTTTATTTTTAGTTCAATTTTTAGTCCACATAATTTCCGATAATTAAGTTTGTTAGAGATATTTAAAATATTGTCCCAGTTGAGGTGTTTTGATGTATTTCGCAGATGCTACCTGATTACGATTATGCTAACTAATTTTCTTAGCAATTTATAATATGATGTCTTAGTACTAAATTTCTATTCGCAAGTGCATCGTGAGGGTCTGTATTGTTGATCTATTCCCCGCACATAAAGGATAACCGAGTGTTTGAAATTATTAGAACATGTTGCATTGTATCTGGCAAAAATAGTACACCGCGCTTTACACCGCGACAGCAAGCAGGTGTTGATATGAGAAATCTATAAGCTTTGTGTTCTGCTGGTTTCTAGGTCCCTGAATGCGAATATAATCTAAGGTAATTTCGTCATCAATGTTGTATACAGCGCAATGAGAACGGTTTTTAGGTATTTGCATCTGTTCCTATCCCCCAATCCGCTTATACTCTGTCTGGTTGCATCACAGGTTGTACACGATAAGAGGTAAAATTCGTTGTATAGAGCTTCAGTTGCGAGACGGCACATGTTGCTATACAGATATATTTCGTCCGATCGCGACGGCCACGCGTTGTTTGTGTATATGTGCTGAAATGGTACTACACGGTAGCTGCGATGAAATGTTTAGACTGTTAGCGCTTTATCAGATATCGTGCTGATTCTTTTCGATCTAAGTGCCCTAACCCTTATGATCGCATTTGTGTATGTCAAAGGTGAATCGGGACTGCTCGCGTGCCGATATATAGTATGTAGATAATGAAGATTTGATGTTATTTATAAATGTGCATGTTGTCTATTCATTATTGGGTCCATATTTAGAGTTTAAACTTCTAGAAGAAGCAACAAATTGAGAGTACAGTAATAATTTAAATGGTTTGATGGAAAACACATGGAAATGGTTTTTAGTTTTTTTTATTTTTTTGAGGTTGGTGGGGTGTGTTGGTAGATGGAATTTTGTGAATTGGTTGTGATGTTGTTCTAGTTTGGGATGTTGTGTTGTTTTTTAAGGGGAGTAGTTGAGTTTGTTGTTAATTTTAATGTGTATATGGTTTTGGGTGTTATGGGGGGTGGTTTGTTGTAGTTTTATTAATTTGTTATATGTTGGTAGTGTTTTTTGTGTTTTTTTAGTTTATTTAGTTTTTGGTGGTTTTGTTTGTTGTGTTAAATTTTAGTTTTTTTTTTGTGTATATTTATATTATCTTTTGGATTTGGTTAGATATTTTGGTTTAGGGTTTAATCTTTATTTTTTTATAAAGGAAAATGGGTAAATGAATTGGGACTATTATTAATTTCCTTTGTTTCATCCACTATAAATATGAAGTTGCTTAACCATATACATGATTGTGTCACTATTTATTTTGACAGTATTGTCAAGTTTACAAACGGTAAATTTCCTTATCTTATGAATATTATAAGATTCGTAGCAATGGGGTCACGGTGAAAATGGGTTTGCACAGAATGTACACTAAATAGTTCTTATGTCTAGTTACATCAGCCTTCACTAAACTTCCCTTTAATAAAACACATATGTTACAATTATTTGGTTCAAAAAGTTGTGTTGTACGACAGACAATCGTTATGCTAGTTGTTTTTCGAACAAAAAGATTCATGAGATATTTTATTTATGTGTGTTGTGCGTAAATTAGTTTATCGTTCTCTATGTAGTAATGATACAGTAGTGATAGTATATGCTGCCTTTAAATAAAATCTCAGTTAAATATGTATAGAATAAAATAATAGAGAAACTCTTTTGTGACCCCTTATCTCTTGCCTAGATTATTACACTAATATTATAAAATTATTGTATATTTTATCAAATCAACCTTTCCGGCACACCAATTCTTGTGAAATCAATTGACTAATAAAAATTTGAATTAGGTTAATTTGTGAAGATGGATCCGCATTGGGATTAATTAATTTAAATTAAGAGTTCAATCGAATTTTGTGTGTACAAGCGTCCAGTTTGATTGATATCGCAATACCTGACACCATGTCACACACGTATTGCATACGACCGAAATACGTCCTTTAATCACATTAGACGCACGTTCCGATTAAGGCTGGTGTGTCACAACAATATTCATTTACCTTTCAGTCCAAACAGTCAGTCGATACGTGTACGGATATAACGTCATATATAGTATAGCACCGACATGACAAGGCCTGCCATAGCTCTCTTTTAGAATACGTCACGAGATGCCCTTCGATGTAAGTTAACACCGAGTGTTAGCGCTGGTGACTCACTACTGTATACGAGTTTACGATGGTTGTAGAAGCCAATAGTGTGTGGGATGGTGTTTTGTATTGTGTTCATGGAGCGGGATCTATAAACTGTGGATATAGAAATGTCCTAGTGAGGAGGATGGTGAAATGAAAGAAGGAGAATCGGAGAGATGTTTGTTCGGCGTGTAATTCACCGCAGTAAGGAAATCTTGTCAACATCTTGGAATGCAAGTGGTAAAAAGATAGAGTTTATAGGTACTTGGATTTACTACTGTTGCTGGTAACCCTTGTTAAGGTGTTTGGTGTGTAGAGAAGTTTATCGCAAGGGCGGATGAATTGGTAATATCGAAAATTTCTATTGTGTAGCAGTTAGTATGGGTGTACCGTCAGCAAAACCAAACGTATTAAGGGAAAAGATATGATTGAGACGTAGAAGCCATTCTATCAGCAGTATTTAAAAATACATTCCCCCCCCCCCCACAGAGATTATAATATTATAATACTTTTTCACACAGGATATGAGGTGATTCAAGTGTTTTTATTTTATTTATTGTAGAGTAATTAAAATAGGACAGTGAAATTCACACATCATAATTGCTAACCTCATGAAATGAACCCAAGTACTTCTACGAGATGCATGTTATGTAAAAAATGTTGGGTAATCTGTATTCGTGTGTGTTTTTTATCCAAGTGGACTCTCTTCCTGGTGTACAATTTCGGTTGGTTCAGATATTCTCCATTTTTTTATTGTTAACTTACACGTGCGCATTGAAGTTTGTGTCGTAAGCTAGGTTAAGTTGTTTGTAAACTTAGATCACTTTTGGTTAGACATATATGAGCTTGTTAGCTTATCATGTGCTTATTTATTGGTGTGTGGTGTTTGTATTAAAGTATGTGTCACCTAGATCATAATAGAAAATCAATTTTAACATTCATAAATCTGGCATCACTTCTTGTTAGATTTGATTATTGGTTTAGTTACTATATATTTGTGTAGTTCGCAACGTGAGCACGACAGAGAAAAGGGTTTTCTTGCTATCATAAGAAGATTAGTGGTACTGGTTATTTGCAAAAATCAGTCTATATTCAAGAAACTATTTTATTTTAAGACTATAAAAAAGGTATAAATTAAAATATTTTTCTTGAAATTTTATTGAGACGGTCCTTTTTTGTAACTGTAACAGTTGTAGGTGTCACAGTGATATTCTGCTCTGACAGTAAATTCTTGCACCTAAATTTTTTTTTTAATTTATTTTTTGGAGGTAGATTCTCTATTAGTTTTGTGTTTATTTAATTTTAATATTGTTTTATATTTTACTTAATTTTTTGTACAATTGTGTTTTTTTTGTTACTAGGTTAAAGGAGTTTGCTTAGTATTTATTAAATTCAGTACATGACGTTCGCTTTTAGTAGTGACTTCTGCAGTGAAATGTATCGCGACCTATTCAACCGTTATCGTTGCATAATTTGCACTAAAGATAGTACCTGTAGTGATTCCAACCCAGGGAAACGAGTAATATATTTATTCACATGCGATTGCTAAAGGTGAGAAACCTCACGCTGCTACGAACGATCCATGTTTCCCCCAAAAGACGCCACCACGATAATATCGAACGACCGTTCACTTTCCACGACCTATTCGAAGGACTCTCCTCACTGGCTTCGCGCCATCGACTAAATCACGTGTCGACGTTTCGGCCCAGAGCAGGCGTTTGTACAAACCTTAGCAGTAGTTTCGTCCAGATGGTGGGAACCTCATAATAAAGATTATTTAAAATATACTATAAGGGTTTTATTGTTTTAAGTTTCAACACATTTTTCTAGACAGCCGAATTAAGACACAATAATCATTTATTAATATTAATTGAAGCGAAAGAGATGTAAAAAACATTCTTTACCGCAATATGCTAGAACATGTATTTATTTGGACTGATACATAATAATATAGCTAATGTACACATAACTAATAGAGTTATATTATACGAAGACTTAGCAAACGAACGAAGAACTAAGGGAACAGAATGGAAGCGATAAAACTACCGACATAATGACATACACACCACAGATACACACACGATACGATTATTACATAAATACCATCAAAAATAAACTACATTCATTGGCATCATCTAGTACATTTTCTTATTTATTAATACTGTGAGAGTAGAAACATACATATTATATATTTATTTCCTGGGTATAAATAATTATATTATATATATTAATAGACATTGATACATGTACATGATAAAAAACACGAACCAACAACGTCCTGAGCATAATTATTTGGATTTTTTTTCTCATATTACTAACAATTATACTTGTTTTCTTCTCGCAAATTTGTTCGCTTCTGTAAATTAAGTGCTGCAGAAGTCAGGTATGGTACAAGACCCGTTTCTTATATTTTTAGTTAACACTTTATCTCCGTTAATAGTTAAACCCGCAGAACACTAGTGGTAAATTGAAATTTAAGTTGAATGTATTTACGATGAGCTAAGAGGATCGACAAACGAGGCAACGTAAGAGGCGTATCGCGCAAAAGTGAGCTACGGGAGATACAAGTATTACTTAAAAAAAGAATATATTGTTATTTTATTGACGTCTTGATGTCCACTGCGACGCATAACTACTGCCCCAAAAAACGTCAATAAAAAGTAAGAAATATATTATTTTTTTATATAGATAGTATCTGCGTGAGACTTACTTTTGCGCGATACGCTCTGACGTATATTCGTTTGGCGAAGCTTTATTATGGACCGTGAGACACTCTAACAAAAGCGTGACTCTTCCTTTACAATATAATAACGTGATTAAAAGCAGAAATGGTTGCAAGTGATTAGAAAGTTATAGTGAACAGCCTCAAACTGAAATTGAAGTGATTAGAGCTAAGAAAAGGAAATTTGTTATTTACGTAATCGCAACGCAATTTGATCAGCCAAAGTAAACCCCCCAATTACGATTTGAATTGTTCAGTATCTTAGGCAATTGCCCACCGAAAACCTGAATAGTTGGGAAATCAAGCATATTCAGCTATTATAGTGTCACAAATCCAGCCGATTATTAGTAATTTTGAATGCTTTAAACGATTCAGTTAATAAGGTTAAACGAGGACGCCTCGGTTTGATTCCAGTAATTTTATACATAAAATCATTGACAATTTGTATTCTTGGAAATTTTTGCAATTAGTTTGCTAGTTTTTTTAAACAATGATTTCTAGAGAAAGTTTCTTGAATTTTTATTGAATTCTATTCCAACCGTTAAGTACTTACTGCATATCAAGTGTTTCAAATTATTGAAAGCACTATCATTGCCAACTTCGGTTATTTACTGCTGTCTACGATGTAGGTGTAAATTAGCAAAGTGTGTAGCGTTTCTTGAATGACAGGATTAAGACGTGATTAATAAGAAAAAAGCGTAATGTTTGTGAAAAATACTTTAGATTTTAGTTTTTTTTAATCAAACGACAGAGGTAATATAAGAAAAGCGTTTGGTGGGACCTTTTCTCGGCATTACGGGAAAAGGTCTTGGGTAAACGGACGGCAAATAAACGTCTGCGGTCGTGTCCTCTTTGCCCGTAGATGGTAGGGTAGGTGTCCAATAGCCGCCGGAGCCCCACAGAGAGAATTTTTTTCGAGAGACCCGAGTCTGCGCGACGGAACGCTACAGAATACTGTGACCCCCGGTGAGGGAAAATTAGACAAAATTTCGGAAAACGCTCCAAGCATACGCAATCGAAACGTGTCGCTGGCTGAGGACGTATTCACTATTTTCCCTAAGGAAAATGAAGGTGTGACATGTGACTTAGAGAATGAGCATTACAAGAGTATTTCATTCCTTACCAATTCTTAGAGTTTGGATAACCATCACGTCCTTTTAATAAGGTATGACCTTTAAATGGGGATTCAAAATTCTACTTTTAGATTACTTCACAAGGCACGCTGAATTTTGTAAAAAAAAAAGTATTCTTTTACGGATTTAGTTGTTAAATTTGTTTTTGTTGGTAGATGAAGAGTAATCAAAATAATCCACAAAAGTAGAATCTATCTTTTGAAGATGATTTTAAATTCGTACAAAGATCTTGATCCATCAACTTTAGAAGAGAGGTGTAAAATGGAACGGCCTGTATACGCTGAATTAATCGTAGTAAGCATATTTTTTACAATATAATTTCAATATGACACACCCAGAGGAGAGTTAGGACGTCATATGTCAACTGTTACTCATAATTTTTTTAGTTGTACAGTTGACAGATGCGAGGTGCAATGTTAAGATGAAGCTACCTTTTATCACAGAGAGAGCGGTGTTAGCTATATTTGGAGCTATTTATGTACAATGCGTGAATGTGTGATATATTAACTTTATACAGGAGCGTTTGCGAAGATTTTGTCCAAGTGGAAGCAACTACAAAAATGATTTCAGTAATTGAAAGCCTTTTCAAAAAACAGACACAGAAAACCGTTATGAGTGTAAGAGCGAAGGGAAGTTCTAAAACAAAAGAAAGAAGATGTAGAGGAGGATGTACTATAGCCCATTGCTATTTCATAACAATTAATGGATGAAATATCCAAAAAAGATATACACAGAACAACTAAAAGAAACACTCTCATAAGGAGGAAGAAAATGTCTAGTTACGATGAAAAAGCATTACTGCAACAACTGGTAAAACGCGGAATGGGTTGAATCACTAACAAGCGGAGGGTTTAGCGGCAAGTCGATGTGCTCAGCGAGGTAGCTAACGATGTGGTTAGTTACGAAGTAAACTGCAGTTGTGCGGACGATCTTAGTAGTAGTTGTCTAGATGTTTATTTTTTTTCTTTTATTTTCGTCAAAATTTGTTATTACTTCGTCGTTAGAATTTCTGATTTAGTTTCGTCTAAGCTTCGTGAGCAACGACAAAATAATATGCGCAAACTCGCATCCCGTCGCACACTATGGACGTTCAATTATCTACGTACACAGTACATCCCAACATTGTTACAAGCGTACTAACGTGCGGCTTGCATCGAATCGGCCGGATTCCGCTCAATCCCCTCCTCGCTCTCTCACGCGTACATATATATAGTTAATTTCACATTTTCCCAATGTGCATATAGATGAACTGTAAACGCAGACGATTTAATAGTATTCGCTAATAACAAAAAAACTTGCAAAATAGAATCGAAAAGTGGTCATAAGGTATGGAAAAATACGGACTTCAGGTAAATCTC
Organism: Dynastes maya; assembly: GCA_029619315.2. NCBI lineage: Eukaryota > Metazoa > Arthropoda > Insecta > Coleoptera > Scarabaeidae > Dynastes > Dynastes maya. The sequence goes on along the minus strand of JAROYE020000193.1, from coordinate 1,525 downwards.
CAAAAGACAGTAAACATGGAGGCAGCGAATGTTAAACAGAAACAACAACAACAGCGCAACGGTGAAGACAACAACAGAAACAGAAAAAGTTAAAATACCTAGGAACACTTAAGGTGAGCGGCCATTGAAAGCGATGTAGTGTGCGATTTATATTTAGTTTGAAAAAGCAGAAGAATGATGTAAGTCGCGGCATTTATAACATGAATCAATTATCTAAATCAGTGTTAATGGAATAATTTTCGAATCGAACCGAAACAATTTCGATTACTTTTTCTTGTGGTTGATCAAATTTGGCAACCATCGTTATTGTTGTTACCGATCGGGCATGTAATTTTAACGTGACAAGCTATGACAAATGCGAACAACCGCACGAAGATAAATATTGTTTTATCTTTGCTAGCCTAACTTCGCTTCGCTTAGCTTTAGTTGCGCGCTCGGCACTAATTTTCAAAAAAACTTAGTTTCGTTCAGCTTAGCTTCACTTCGCGTGCAATGACCGCTCGCTTTATAGATTTTCGTAACAGACTGGAAGACGAAATTAGGAGCAAAATAATAACGACGTACAAAATATTATATAAACCTTTCTTCCGTAAAAAGGAAATAACCATTAGAACAAAAATAAGGATTTACGAATCGGTCTTGGTGCCGATGCTCATGTACGGGAGCGAATCCTGGGTGCTAACAAGCCGACAAAAAAATAAACGCGCGTGAAATGAATATCTTAAGGAAGATCGTAGGAGTGACAAGACTAGATAAAATCAAAAGTGAAACTATTAGAAAAGAATTAAAAATAAAGTGTTACGAAAAAAATAGAAAACACAGCACAACTGTTCGGACACATAGTTAGGATGGATAAAAAAAGATAGTGGTGAGAACGAAAGGAAAGACCAAGAAGAACGTGGAATGCAAAGTTGCAGAAATACTTAACTTGGACGGGGGCAAAATGAGAAGCAACTAACAGAAAGAAGTGGAAAAACTATCATTGCATCTATACCAATGGTAGAAGAGGTCGAGGATAAGTAAGTAAGAAAGTAAACACCAACCTCTATTTTCGATCATGTCTACCTGTCACGCTTCAAAAAATAAAGATGAAACGTGTTTCACTGCTTATATTGCAGGATATTCCATTTAAAAATCCACTTAAAAGAAAAACAACAGTTTCTTATGCTACTAGTGTTTTTGTAATCGCCTTGATGCTCAATTTGAAAGGTTCAGAAAAATATTACAACTTTGATAACTGAAACGTTCTTGTAAGGCTAATATTAACGGAAACGCTACTGTCCAGAGCGATTTTAATATGGCGGATGTGATGGACAGTGGCTTTCGGTTTGTATTGAATTTTTTTTTTTGAGAAGGTCTGACGTTATACATCTTATCACTCTTATCTAACTATCACGATTTGTCTCCTATATGTTTACTAATGGACGTAGGTAGAATAAGCGTAAAAACATATTTTCAATGATATTTGGAGTTTGGAATTTTCGACTTATCTTATTCGGAACTTCGAATATGGCACTCTAATAAA
>JAROYE020000192.1:0-16157 GCA_029619315.2 Dynastes maya | reverse complement strand
TATATTAATAAACATATATATAATAATATAATATAAATATAAATATATAATTATAATATTATATTATTATATAATAAAAATAAAATAAAATAATTAATTAATATATATTATAATAAATATATATAAATAATATATATTATATATATATTATATAATAATAATTATAAAATAATATATTTATATATTATATAAATATAATATTAATATAATATAATATAATTATTTATATATTAAAATAAATTAATTATATATATTATATTATATATAATATTAAAATTATAAATATTATATAATATAATATTATATATATAATATTAATATTAATATATAATTATATATATATATTAAATATATTAATAAATAAATAAATATAAATATAAATATAATTATATTAATATAATAATTATAATATTAATATTAAATATATATTATATATAATTAAAATATAATAAATATTATATATAATATAATAAATATAATAATAATTAAAAAATTAATATATAATATAAATAATTTAATATATAATATAATTAAAATTATATAAATATATATATTATATTAAATAATATAATAAATATTATATAATAATATTATAATATTAATATATATTATATATAATAAATAATAATATAATAATTATATAATATATTATATAAATATAAATATATATTATAATATATTATATATATATATATAATAAATAAATAATATATTATAATAAAATATAATAAATTAATAATATATATATAAAATAATTATATAAAATATATATAATATAATAAATTATAAATATTATATAAATAATATATTATATAATATAAATATAAATTATATAATATAATATAATAATAATATATTAAATTTATAATATATAATAATATTAAATAAATAATAATATTATATATATAATAATATAAATTAATATAATTATTTAAATTTTAAATAATATATAATAATAAAAAAAAAAAAAAAATAAAATTATAAATAATAAAAATAAAATAATTAAAAAAAAAATAATTAAATATTAAAAATATAAAATAAATAATATTAATAATTAAAATAAAAAATAAAAATTATAATATTAAAAATATATAAAAAAATAAAAAAAAATATAAAAAATATAAATTAAATAAAAAATAAATATATAAAATTAATTTAAAAAAAATATAAATATATTAAAAATAATAAAAAAAATTTATAAAATAAAATAAAAAAATTAAAATTAAAATTAATAAAAAAAAAAAAATAAAAAATTAAAATAATATAAAAAAAAAATAAAAAAAATTATTAATTAAAATAAATAATAATATTTATAAATAATAATAAATAAAAATATTTAAATTAAATTAAATTAAAAAAAATAAAATAAAATTATTAATATAATATAAATTTATATTATAATATAATATATAATTATAATATATATATATTATATAAATAATAATATATATAAATTATAATATAATTTAAAATATATAATAATATAATATAATATTATATAATATATTAATAAATAATATAATTAAATAATAAATAATATATAATTATATATATAATAAAATATTAATATATATAAAAATAATATATATAAATATAAATATATTTATATTAAATATAAATATAATATATATTATAATATAAATTAATATTAAAATAATAATAATAAATAATAAAAATATATATAAATATATATATTATATTATATAAAAATAATTTAATATTAATATTAATAATATATATAATATATAAAATATAAATATATTAATAATATTAAATTATTAATATATATATAATATAATATAAATAATATATAATATAAATTATATATAATATATAATAATATTAATAATATAATAAAAATATAATTATAATAATATAAATAATATAATATATTATAATTTATAATATTAATATATATTATTAATATATAAATATAAATAATATAATAATTTAAAATAATAATATATATAAAATAATAATAAATAATTAAATAAATAATAATAAATATATAAATAATATATAATAATTTAATAATAAATTAATACAATAATTAATAATTTAAATATATTAATATTTATAATTATAAAAAATATAATAAATAATATATTTAATAATAATAATATATTAATATATATATAATTATATAATATAAATATTTATAAATAATATTAAATAATAAATTAAAAATTAATATTTATAATATTATAATATTTTATAATATAATAATATATAATAATATTATATAATATATTAATATATAAAATTTAATAATTAATAAATAATTAAATATATAAAAAATAATATATATTAATAAAATTATAAAATAAAAAATATATAAATTTAAAATAAATAATAATATATAATAAAAAATTAAATAATAATTAATATAATTAAAAAAAATATATATTAAAAAATAATATAAATATAAAATATTAATAAATAAATTTAATAAATTTTAAAATTAAAAATATATAAATTAATTAATAAATAATAAATATTAAATAATTAATATATTAAAATATAATAATAATAATTATATATAAAATTATAAATATTATTATAATAATAATAAAAATAAATAAATATATTAAAATTTATAATAATATATATATTAAATATAAAAATAATAAAATTAATATATTATAATATAAAATATAATAAATAAATATATATATTAAATAATAATATAAAATAAATAAATTTATATTATATAATTAAATATAAATAATATAAAATAAATAATATATAATATTAATAAATTATAAAATAATAATAATTATAATAATATAATAATAATAAATATATATTATAATATATTTATAATTATATTATTATATAATAATTAATATAAATAATATAATATATAAAAAATAAATTATTAATAATATAAATTTATATAATATAATTAATAATATATATATATAATATAATTATATAATATTATAAATATTATATAATAAATAATATTATATAATATAAAATAATATATTATAATAATTATTAATATTAAATATAATATAATAAAATAAAAAATATAATATATATAATAAAATTAATTATATAATTATATAAATTAAATTAAATATTTAATATTAAATATATAATTTTATATAATATAATAATAATTATATTATAAATAATATTATAAATATAATATATTAAATATTATAATAATAAAATAATAATATAATAATTATATAAAATAAATAAAATTAATTATAATATAATATAAATTATAAAATATAATATAAAAAATATATTATATTATAAATAATAAATAAAATAATAAAATATATAATTATAAATAATAAAAATATAATATATAAAAATAAAATTATAAAATATATAAATATATAAAAAATTAATTATATATAAAAATAATATAATATTATAAATAATATATATAAATAATATATTAATATAATATAATAATATAATAATAAATATAAAATATATATAAATATATAATTATATAATATATATATTATATAATAATATAATAATAAAAATATAAAAATAATATATAATTAAAAAAATATTTATATAAATATAAAATATATAATAATAAATATAAATATAATATAATAATATATATAAAATATAAAAAATTATATTAATAATATATAATAAAATATAAAATTAATATAAATAATTATAATATAAAAATAATAATATAATAAAATAATATATAATTATAATAATAATAATAAAATAATAAATAATAAATTAATAATATATAAAATATAATTATATATAATATATATAATATATAATATATAATATTATAATATTAAATATAATATAATAATATAATAATATTAAATATATAATAAATTAATATATATTATAATATAATTAATATTATAATAATATAATATAATAATAAAATATAAAAAATTATTAATTATAAAATAAAATAATTAATTAAATATATATTATTAAATTATAAATATAAATTAATAATATATATATATATAAAATATAAATAATATTAAAAATTATATAAATAAAAAAAAATATATAAAATATAATATAATAATAATTATTTATATAATATAATATATTAAATAATATAATATAATATTAAAAAATAAATAAAATATAATAATAATAATATAAAAAAATAATAATATATAATATAAATATTAATATAAATTATATAATTAATATTAAAATAAAATAATAATATTAATATAAAATATATTAATAATATAATATATAATATAATATATATAATATAAATTATAAATAATTAATATATTATAAAATAATATAATAAATATAAATATATTAATTATTAATAATAATTAATAATATATAATTATAAATTAAATATAATATAAATTAATATATAATAATATATTATTTAATATATTAAAATAATAATATAATTAATAAATTTATATATTATATATATAATTTAATAATAAAATATTAATAATATAATTATAATATATAAAATTTAATAATAATAAATTATAATATATATATAATAATTTATAATAATAATATTAAAATAATTAATTATTATTATTTAAATATAATAAAAATTATAAATATAAATAAATTATATATAAATAAAATTATAATTAAATTTAATAATATAAATTTATAAATAATATATTATAATATATTTAAATTTAAATTATATATAATTAAAATATAATATAATATATATTATAAATATATTTAAATTATAATTTAAAAATAATTAATATTTTTATATATATAAATAATTAATATTATATTATATAATAAATATAATTATTATATTTATAATATATTAAATATAAAATAAATATAAATAAAATATATATAATATAATAAATATTTAATATAAAATATAATATATATATATAATATAATAATATATATATTAAAATATAATATATAATATAATAATAAATATTATAAATAAAATAATATATTATATATTAAAATTAAAAATAAAATAAATATAATTTATTAATAATTTAAAATATATTTAATTATAATAATATATAAAAATATATTATTTAATATATAATATATATTATAATATTATAAAATATTATATAATATATATTTAATATAATTAAATAATATAATATATTAATAATTTATAATATATAAAATATATAAATTAAATATATAAATAATTAATATTAATAAAATAATTAATATAATAATATAATATTAATATAAAAATTATATAAATTATATTTTATATTAATAAAATAATAAATTATATTAATATAATAATTATATTAATTATATATAAAAATTAAATAATATATATATTATTAATATAATATAATTAAATTATATAATAATAATTTTAATATAATATATATATATAAAATTTATAAATATAAAATTATAATTAATATTATTATATTATTAATAATATAAATATATTAATATTAAATTTATTATAATATAATATAATATATTAAATAAAATAATTTATAAATTATATATATTAATATAAAAATTAATATATTAAAAATAATTATTATATTAAATATAATTAATATATAAATTATATAATTAATTATTAAATAATTAAATAATAATTAATTTATATTAATAATAAATTATATTATAATATTTATATTTAATTATTAAATTATTTATATTATTTTAATATTTAAATAATAAATTTAATATTAAAAAAATTAAAAATAAATTATAATAAATTTATATAAAATATTATTTAAAATATTATATATTTATAAAATATTATAATTAAAATATAATATAATTATATATATAATTAAAATAATAATAATATATATATATATTAATTAAATTAAATTATATATATAATTATAAATATTATTAATAAATTATAATATTAATATATAATATTAATTAATAATATATAATAATAATATAATAAATAATTTAATAATATATTAAATATATAAAAAAAAATAAATTATAATTAATTAAAATTTTAATATATTAATTATAATTAATATAAATAAATTTAATTATATAATAATTATAATTATAATATAAAATTAAAATAATAATATATAAATTTTAAAAATAAAATAAAAAATAAAAAAAAAATTTTAAATAAAAAATTTTAAAAATAAAAATTAAAATAAAAATTTAAAAAATTATAATAATTTTAAAATTAAAAAAAAATATTTAAAATATTAAAAATATAAAAAAAAAAAATTTATAATATAATTAAAATAAAAAATAAAATTTTAAAAAAAAAAAATTTAAAAATAAAAATTAAAAAAAAAAATTTAAAAAATAAAATATTTTATAATTTAAAATATTTAAAAATTATAAAAATAAAAAAATATATTAATTTAAATTAAAATTAAAAAAAAAATTTTTTAAAAAAGAAAAAAATTTTTAAAATTTAAAAAATTTTAATAAATAAAATATAAAAATATAATAATAGAAATATAAATTAAAAAAATTTAAAAAAAAATAAAATTAATTTATAATAAAAAATTTTATAATTAATAAAAATTAAATAAAAAAAATTTTTTAAAAAAAAAAAAAAATAAATAAAAAAATTAATAATAATATAAAACCCATAAAAAAAAAATAATATAAAAAAAATTTATAAATAAAAAAATAAATTTTTAAAAAAAAAAATTTATAAATAAAAAATTAAAAAAAAAAAAAATTTTTATAAAATAAAAAAAAAATTAAAAAAAAATTAAAAAAAAAAAAAAAAAAAATATTAAATATTTTTAAAAATTTAAAAAAAAAATGAAAAATAAAAAAAAAAAAAAAAGTTTAAATTTATAAATAATATAAAAAATAATATATTAAAAAAAAAATTTAAAAAAAAATAAAAAAAAAAATTAAAAAATTAAAATAATATTTTTAAATTTAATAAAAAATAAAATTTATAATAAAAAAATTTTTAAATTAAAAAAATAAAAATAAAAAAAATAAAATATTATAAAATAAATTTTTAAAATTTTATAAAATAAATTTTTAAAAAATAAAATTTATACTAAAATAAAAAAAAAATTAAAAAAAATAAAAAATTTTTAAAATTAAAAAAATTAAAATAATATAAAAATTTTAAAATTATTAAAAAAAAATTTAATAAAAAAAAAAATATTTTTTATAAATAAAAAAATAAATAATAAAAATAAAAAAATTAAAAATTTAAAAAAATTAATAAAAAAATTAAATTAAAAAAAAAAATAAATTAAAAAAAAAAAAATTATAAATATTAATTAAATAATAAAAAAATAATAAAAAATTAAAAAAATTTTTAAAAAAAAAATTAATTTCAAATTTAAATTTTTTAAAAAAAATAATAAAAAATCAAAAAATTATTTTAAAAAAAAAATATTGTTAAAAAAATTAAAAAAAATTTAAAAAATTTAAATAAATTTTTATTTAAATTAATAATATTAAAATATAAAATAAAAAATTTAAAAAAATAAAAAAATTTTAAATTTAAAAAAAATAAAAAAAAAAAAAAAAAAAAAAAATTAAAAAATAATAATAAAAAAAATAAAAAATTTTATAAAAAAAAAAAAAAATTAAAAAATAAAAAAAAAATAAAAATAAAAATAAAAATTATAAAAAAAAATAATTTTAAAATAAAAATTTTTATTAAAAAAATAATTAAAAATAAAATTTTAAAAAATTTATTTATAAAAAAAAAAAAAAATTATAAATAATAATAAAAAAAATAAATATTAATTTTTTAAATAAAAATAAAAAAATAAAATAAAAAATTTATAAAAATTAAAATTTTAAAAATAATAAAAATTCTAAAAAAAAATATTTTATAAAAATAAATAAAAAATATAAAAAAATAAAAAAAATTTAAAAAAAATTTTTAAAATATAAAATTAAATATTAAAAAAAAAAAAAACCATTAAAAAATTTAAAATTAAAAACCCAAAAATTTTAAAAAAAATATTTAAAAAAAATTTTAAAAATTTTAAAATTTTAAAAAATTTAAAAAATTTAAAAAAAATTATTATAAAAAAATAAAATATTAAAAAAAAATAAAAAAAAATATAAAAAATAAAAATTAAAAAAAAATTATAAAATTAAAAAAAATATAATAAATTTTAAAAAAAAAGTAAAAAAAATATTAAAAAAAATAATTTTAAAATTTTTAAAATTTTAAAAAAAATATAAATAAAAAATTAAAAATAAAATTTAAAAAAATATAAAAAAATAACAATAAAAAATTAAAATATAAATTAAAAAATTAAAAAATAAAAAAAAAAAATTTAAAAAATAAAAAAAATAAAAATTAAATTTTAATAAAAAATAAAAATTTAAAAAATTAAAATTATTAAAAATAAAAAAAAATTTAAATAAAAAATATTAATAATAAAAAAATTTAAAATAAAAAAATAAAAAAAATTAAAAAAATAATAACAAAAATTTAAAAATTTAAATTTAAAATTAAAAAAAAATTTTTAAAAAAATTAAAAAAAAAAAATTTAATAATAATATAAAAATAAATAAAAAATAAAAAAAAAAAAAAAAATTAAAATTAAAAAATTTATATTTATATAAATAAAAATTTTAATAAAAATTTAAAAAATAAATTTTTAAAATATAAAAAAAATAAAACATAAAAATAAAATATAAAAATTAATAAAAAAAAAAATTTAATAAAAAATAAAAATTAAAAAATTTTAATATAAATAATTTAAAAAATTTTTTTAAAAAAAATTTTAAATATTAAAAATATTAATAAAAAATTTTTAAAATTCCAAAAATTTAATAATAAAATAAAAAATAAAATAATAATAATATAAAAAAAAAATTTAAATAAAAAAATTTTAAATTAATAAATTAAATTTTAAAATTTTATTAAAAATATTAAATAAAAAAAAATTAATAAAAAAAAATAAAAAATTTTTTAAATTTAAATTAAATAAAAATAAAAAATTAATATATTAAATTTATAAAAATAAAATATAAAATAAAATAAAAAATAATAAATAAATAAAAAAAAAAAAATATAATTAAAAAAAATTTTAAATTTAAATTTTTTAAAATTTAAATATTAAAAAATAAATATTATTTTCTTAATTAAAAAATTTAAAATATTTTTAAAAAAAAAAAAATTTTAATAAAAAAAAATTATAAAAAAAAAAAATAATATATTAAAAAGAATAAAAATCAAAATTTTAATAAATAATTTTTAAAAAAAAAAAAAAAAATAAAAAAATTTAAAATAAATAAATAATAAAAAAATAATTTTAAATAAAAAATTTTTAATTTAAATAAATAATAATTAAAATAAATTTAAAATTTAAAAATATAATTATAAAATAAATTTAAATAAAAATAATAAAAAAATATAAAAATTATTAAATTATTTTTTAAAATTTAATAAAAATAAATTTAAAATTTTAAAATAAATAAAAATTAAAATAATTAATAATATAAAAAAATTTTTTAATATAAAAAAAAAAAAAAAAAATAAAAAAATAAAATTTATAAAAAATAAAAATTTTAAAAATAAAATTTTAATAAAAAAAATAATAAAAAAATTTTAAAAAATTAATTAATAATTAAAAATTTTTAAATTAAAAAAAAAATAATAATTTTAAATTTATAAAAAAAAAATTTTAAAAATTTAAAAATATTTAAAAATAAAATAAAAAAAAATAAAAATAAAAATTTAAAATAATAAAAATTTAAAAATAAAATAAAATTTAAAAAATTAAAAATTTTAATTTAAAAAAAATAAAAAAAATAAAATATAAAAAATAAAAAAAATAAAAATATAACTAAAAAAAATTTTTAAATATAAAAAAAATAAAAATTTAAAAATTTAAAAAATTTAAAAAATTAAAAATTTTAATATTTAAAATAAAATAAATATATTAAAAATTTATATAAAAAATTAAAATAAAAATAAAATAAATTAAAAATTTAAAATATTTTTTAAATTAAAAAAAATTAAAAAAAAATTTTTAAATAAAAATTTTAAAAAAAAATAAAAAATAAATTAACAAAAAAAAAATATAAAAAAATAAAAATATAAATTTTTAAAAAAAAAAATATAAAAAATTTAAAAATTTAAAAAAAAAATTAAATAAAAATTATAAATTTATTTAAAAATATTAATAAAAAAAAAATAAATAAAAAAAATTTTTAAAAAATAAATAATAAAAAAAAATATTTTAATTTAAATAAAAAATATAAAAATTAAAATTTAAAAAAATAAAATAAATCAAAATAAAAAATAAATAAAAAAATAAAATTTAAAAATATAAAAATAAAAATTTTTAATTTAAAAAAATAAAAATAAAATAATAATAATAATATAAAATATAAAAATTTATAAATAAAATAAAACAAAAAAATATAATTATAAAAAATTATAAAAAAAATTTAAAAAAAAATTAAAAATTAAAAAAATAAAAAAAAAAAAAAAAAAAAAAAAAAAAAAAAAAAAAAAAAATAATATTAATAATATATTTTATATAAAAAAATTTTTTTTAAAATAAAAATTTAAAAAAAATTTAAAATAAAAAAATTAATAAATATTAAAAAAAAAATAAATTAAAAATAAAAAATTTAAAAATTTTAATTTATAAAAATAAAATAATAAATATTTTAAAAAAATAAAAAATAAAAAAATTAAAAAAAGAAATTAATAAAAATAAAAAAAATTTTAATAAAAATATATTAAAAAAAATTTAAAAAAATTTTAAAATTTTTTTTTAATAAAAAAAAAATTTTAAAAAAAAAATTTTAATTATTTAAAAATTTTAAAAAAAAAAAATTAATAAAATTTTAAAATTTATAAAAAAAAAAATAAACCCAAAAAAATAATATATATTTAAATAAAAAAAATTTTTTTAAATTTTTAAATAATAAAAAATAAATTAAATAAAATAAACTCAAAAAAAAATATAAAATAAAAATAAAATATAAAAGAATAATAAATAAAAATAAAAATTTTTATAAAAAAAAAAAAAAATAAAAAAAAATTTATAAATTAAAAAATTTAAAAAAAAAAAAAATAAAAATTTTAAATTTTAAAATTTAAAAAAAAAAAAATAAAAAAATTTTAATATTAATATAAAAAAAAAATAATAAAAATTTTAAAATTAAAAAAAAAAAAAAATATATAAAAATTAAATTTATAAATAAAAATAAAATAAAATAAAATAAAATTAAAAATAAAAATAAAATAATAAAAAATTAAAAAAATTTTAAAAAAATTTAATATAAATAAAAAAAAATAAAAAAATTTTAAAATAAATTTTAACAAATAAAAAAATTAAATTAAAAATATAATTTTATATAATAAAATAAAATTTTTTTTAATAAAAATTTAAAAAAATAAAAAATAAAAATTAAATATAAAATTTATTTTTAAAAAATTAAATTTTTTTTAAAAAATTTAATTTAAAAAATAATAAAAAAATAAATTTTTATTTATAATAAATTAAAAATAAAAAAAAAAAATTTAAAATAATAATTAAATTTAAAAAATAAAAATTTTTAAATTATTAATAATTTAATAAAAAAAAAAATTTTAAAAAAAAATTAATAAAAAATTTAAAAATTTTAAAATAAAATTATAATAAAATTTATAATAAAATAAAATAAAAAAAATTTTAAATAAATTAAAAATTAAAAATTTTTAATTTTTAAAATTTTAAAAAAAAAAATAATTAGAAAAAAAAAAATAATAAAATAAATAAAATAAAAATTAAAATAAAAAAATAAAAATAAAATTAAATATTAAATATATTTAAAAATTTTAAATTTTAAAAAAAAAATAAAAAAAAATTATAATATATTAAAAAAAAAAAAAAAAAATAAATTTAAAATAAAAATTAATTAAAATTAAATAATAAAATTTAAAAAATAATTTTAAAAAAAAAATAAATTAAAAATTTAAATTTTTTAAAAAATTAAATATATATAAAAAAAAAATTTTAAAAAAAAAAATTTAAATAAATAAATAAAATAAAATAAATTAATTTTTTAAATAAAAAAAAAAAAATAAAAAAAAATTTATAAAAAATAAAAAATAAAAAAAAAAAAATTTTAAAAATTTAAAAATAAATAAAAAAAAAAAAATAAAAAAAATTTAATAAAAAAAATAAAAAAAATTAAAAAAATTAAAAATAATAATAAAAAATAAATTAAAAATTTAAAATAACAAAATAAAAATAAAAATAAAAAAAAAAATTTTATAATTAAAAATTTTAAAAAAAAAAAAAATAAAAAAAAAAAAATATAATTTAATAAAAAAAAATTTTAAAAAAAAAAATAAAAAAATAAAAAATAAAAAATATAATTATAAAAATTTTTAAATAAAAAATTAAAATAAATTTTAAAAAAAAATTATATTTTTAATAAAAATTTTAAATAAAAAAAAAATTTAAATTAAAAAAAACAAAAAAATATATAAAAATATTTTAAAAAATATAAATAAATTTAAATAAAATATTTAAAAAATTAAAAATAAAAATAAAAAAAATTAAAAGGAATTAATTTATATTAAAAAGTTTTAATTTTAAAAAAAAAATTTTAAATAACTTAAAAATAAATATTTTAAAAATTTAAAAATAAAATAAAAAAATAAAAAATAAAAAAAAAAACAAAAAATAAAAAAATTAAAATAAAATAAAAATATAAAAAAAAATATAAAAATTAAAATAAAAAATTTAATAAAAAAAAATTAAAAAAAAAAAAAAAAATAAAAAAAAAATTTAAAAATTTTAATAAAAAAAAAAAAAAAAAAAAAAAAATTTTATAAAATTTAAAAAAAAATTAATAAAAAATTAAAAAATAAAAAAATAAAAATTATAAATTTAATTAAATTATTAAATAATATTTAAAAATAAAAATTTAAAAATAATAAAAAAATAATTTATTAAAAATTTTTAAAATTAAATAAATTAAAAATAAAAAAATTTAAAAAAATAAAATTAAAATTAAATTAAAAAAAAAAAAAAAAAAAAATTTAAAATTTAAATTTATAAAAAAAAAATAATAAAAATTTTTAAAATTAATAAAAAAATTTTTTAAAAAATTTTAATTTAATTTAAAAAAATTTAAAAATAAATTTTTTAAAATAATTAAAAAAAATTAAAAAAAAATAAAAAAAAATTTTTAAAAATTTATAAATATATAAATAAAAAAAAAAATAAAAAAATAAAAATAAAAAAAATTAAATAATAAAAAAATAATATTTAAAAAAAATTAAAAATAAAATAAAAAAAAATAAATAAAAAAAATAAAAAAAAAAAATTTAAATTATATAAAAAAATTTTTTAAAAAATAAAAATTTAAAATAAATATAAAAATAAAAAATTATTTAAAATAAATTAAATATAAAAAAAAATTTATTTAAAATAAATAAATAAAAAAATTTTTAAAAAATTATTAATATATATAAAAAAAAATTTAAATAATTTAAAATTTTAAAAATTATAAAAATTAAAAATAAAAAATATAAAATTATTAATAAAAAATTTAAAAATAAAATAAAATTTAATAATTTTAAAAAATTAAAATTAAAAATATAAAAAAAAAAAAAAATTAAATTAAAATTAAAAATTAAAAATTTTTAAAAATAAAAATTTTTAAATTTTAAATAAATAAAAATAAAAAATTATAAAAAAATTAAAAAATAAAAATAAATAAAAAAAAATTAAAGAAAAATAAAAAAAAATAAAATAAATTAAAAATTTTTAAATTAATAATAAAAAAATTTTATTTAAATTTAAAATAATATAATTAAAATAAATATTAAATAAAAAAAAAAATTTTAAAAAAAAAAAAAAATAAAAAATTTTAAAAAATTAAAAATAAAAAAATTAAAATTTTTAAAAAAAAATATAAAAAATATAAATTTTAATTTAAAAAAAAATAAAAAATTTATTTAAAAAAAAAAAAAATAAAAAAATAAAAAAATAAAAAATATTTTTAATAAAAAAAAAAATTTAAAATTTAAAAATTAAAAAATTTTTTAATAATAAAAATAAAAAAAAAATTTAAAAAAAAAAATAAATTTAAAAAATTATAAAAATTTATTTAAAAATTTAAAATATAAAAAATAAATAATAAATTATATAATAATTAAAAATAAAAAAAAAATAATTAAATTTAATAAAAAAAATTTAAAAAATTAAAAAATTAATATTATATATTTATATAATTAAAAAAAATTTAAATTATAAAAAAAAAAATTTAAAAAAAAAAATTTTTAAAAATAATAAATTTATTAAAAAAATAAAAAATATAAAAAATATTTAAAATATTATAAAACTTATAAAATTAATTTAATATAAATTTTTTCAAAAAATTAATAATAAATAATAATTAATATAAAAATAAAAAAAAATTAAAAATCAAAAAATAATAAAAAAAAAATTTTAATATAAAATTTAAAAAAAATTTTTCAAAAAAATAAAATTTAAAAAAAAATAATAAATAAAATAAAAATAAAAAAATAATAAAAAAATTAATAAAAAAAATTTTAAATTTAAAAAATAAAAATTTAAAATTTAAAAAATATAAAAAAATTAAAAAAATAATAATTAAAAAAAACTATAAAAAAATTTTAAAAATAAAAATAAAAAAATAAAAATAAAAAGAATTAAATTTTAAAATAAAAAAAATAATAAATATTTAAAATAATAAAAATATAAAAAAATTTTTTTTAAAAATAAAATAATAAAAAAAAAAAAATATAAAATAAAAATTAAAAAAAAAATAATAAATATAAAAAAAAAAAATTTTAATAATAAATTAAAAAAAAATATTTAAAAATATTAAAATTTAATTTTAAAATAAAATAAAAAAAAATATAAAAAAAATAAAAAATAAAATTAATAAAAAAAAAAAAAATTTTTAATAAAATATAATAAAAAATTTTAAAATAAAAAATATAAATATAAAAATAAAATTTAATTAAATAAAAAAAATTTAATTTTAAAATTTATAAAAAATAATAAATAAATAAAAATTTTAAAAATAATAAAAAAATATAAATATAAAAAAAATATAATTTAAAAAAATATAAAAAATTAAATATATAATAATAAAAAATTTTAAATTAAAAATTTTATAAAAAATTAAAATAAAAAAAAAATTTAAAAAATTAAAATTATATAAAATAATTAATTATAAAAAAAAAAATAAATTAAATATTAAATTTTATAAAAATAAATTTAAAAAATATTTAAAAAATAAAAAATTTTATAAATTTAAAAAAAATAAAAAATTTTATAAAAAAATAATAATAAATAAAAATTAAAAATATATAAAAATTTAAAAATTATAATAAAAAATATAAAAAAATTTTAAAAAATAAATAAAAAAAAAAATAAAAAATTTTTAATAAAAAAATTTTAAAATTTTCTAAATAAAATAAAAAAAAAATTATTTTAAAAAAAATTAAAAATAAAAAATTAAAAATTTAAAAATTTTAAATAAATATAAAAATTAAATTATAATAAAATAATAAAAAATTTATAAATAAAAATTTAATAATAAATAAAATTAAATTAATAAAAATTAATAAAATATAAAAAATAAATTTTTTTAAATAAAAATAAAAAAAAAATTTAAAAAAAAAATAAAAAATTTTTTTTTAATATAAAAATTAAATTTAAAAAAAAATTTAAAAAATTAAAAAAAATTATAAAATAAAAAAATTTTTAAAAAAAAAAAAAAAAATAAAAAAAAAATTTAATAAAAAAAAAAAATTAAAAAAATAAATTTTAAATTAAAAATATAAAAAATTAAAAAAAAAAAAAAAAAAAAAAAAAGAAAAAATTAATATATTAATTTTTAAAAAATAAAAAAAAATAAAAAAATTTTAAAATTTTAAAATTATTTTTTAAAAAATAATTATAAAAATAATATAATAAATAAATAAATAAAATAATAAATATTTAAATAATTTAAAATAATTATTATATATATAATAATATATTTAAAATAATATAATATATTAAATAATATTAATTAAATATATATTAAATAAATTATATATATAATTAATTATAAATAATAAAAAATTATAAATAATATATATTATAATTAATTTAAAAAAATATTTAAATATTAATAAATATAATTATAATTAAATATAATAAATATTAATTTATATTATTAAAATATATAATATAATATTAATAAATTAATATAAAAAAATTATAATTAAAAATAATATAAAA
>JAROYE020000191.1:0-16212 GCA_029619315.2 Dynastes maya | reverse complement strand
ATGCCATTAAATAATCCGATTGAGATGGATTAATTATAAGTGCTTACAGTAGATGCCGATATACCAAAACTAGACTGTTCGTGTCACATACGCAGTTATCTGAAGCATATATAAGGTGGCCGTTTCAAATAATATGTCAGAAGTATTCTTTCGTGCAGTGTAAATTTGTAGTTTGGCATTATGACAGCAATTAATGTAGTTAATGTGTTGAACATGTTACTTGCAACGTTTCAAGTAGCCAATATCGCAATAATTCCTTTGACCTCTGAAGAACTTGAGTTGCATGATGCGTTGAAGGAGATGATTGTAAGTGCCCAGTAAGAAAACATGTTCTCTTTTGAATATATCACAGGATTGGAGTTTGAACGATTAGAAGAACTACATGAAGCGCAATTTGTGGGAGATGTAGCAGAAGATGAAGAAGACAATTATGAAAATATTGCATGTGTTCCTGAAGAAGGAGGCAGTGTTGTTGACCTAGATTACAAAATTAAAGTTGTTGAATACTGGAGAAGTGGTAAAAGCAAGCGATGTTCTGTCGAAGACGTGAAACAAAAATTCAAAAAGGTCAAATCGTTACGCCAATTATATAGATGGGAAGAAAGCGTTAACAGAGGCGGCGCGCATACGGATAAACTACAGTTTATTACAGAATACGTTTATACAAAATTTGAAAATAGCATAGACGATGGAAAAATAATGAAAAAAGAGAAGTGCAGGTTGCCGGTGTTCCCTTGTAAGTATCGGTACACTCCGTACCACACAAATGATTAATTATTTCGGAACAGCCGTTTCGAAGACTCGTGGGTCTCCATCTTCAGCTGCGTCACCGATTGATGTTTGATTCAATAATACAGTTTTTTCTTTTAAAGAACTTCGTCAGTTTGAAACAAATATATTTCTCTTTACCATTTATTTGACTTCACCTTTTGACGGTGAATGTTTCCAAAGTGGGAACATAGTAAAAAATCTAGCTTTATTGAATCAATCGGTCACGCGGCTGAAGATGGAGACCCACGCGTCTTCGAAACGGCTGTTTCGATATAATTAATCACTTGTGTGGTGCGGAGTGTCCCGATACTTAGTGTTGTTTGCCATTATTAATTCAACTACTTCTCCGAAAATGTGACATTACTTTATTAATGAATGAACAATTCAAGACCACATTTGATGCAATTTTAAACCATCAAAAGAACAGTTGTATGGAAGTTGTTTAGATTTACTTACTAAATAAACACTATAGCACTAATCACCAGAATTTCAATTATTAGATTGGTGAAAAAGCTGCACTTCCGATATGTTTAACCCTAAAAGTAGTGTATTATCATTATTATCTATTATACATTTTTATATCATTGTTCAAGGAAAATTCTCTCCAAAATGTTTATTTTTTGATGATTTGATTAAGTTGTTCTCTACCGTGACTGTTCAAGACTGAAATGACCTTCAGTTTAACATTCAGTAGTTATTCGAGGGGTGGAAGATGGATGACTTACACTGTAAATGTTTTCAAATTTGGGTCCTTTCTTCTACACGTAAGAAATTACGTGCATGCTATGATTACTATGTCAATTCAAGTGCTTGATCTCGTTGTACTCAGTATTTTCAGGAAGGAAGCCCATATATTCATTAATTAAGGATAAGTCTGCCGAAGCGTTGCAATAAAGCTGCAGGCAACGAACATCTGGGTATAAAAAAGGATTCGCTTCTACAGAGACTCTGTGTGTAGTGGTAGCGTGCCCGTCCGGCAGACGGAAGTCCTAGGTTTGAGTCCTACCGGTGTCTTGAGATTTTTATTTCATTAATTAAATTAAATTGCATTGGTGTAAATCCAGGAAAAATCTATTTTTCAGATTCGCCGATGGAAGCCAATGTATTCATTTGGGCATCTTATTTGATAGTTTACCCAATTTGGTAAGTTACATTGACACGGTAGTTACATTCGCATACAAGATATTCGGCTATATTTGTCGTAATACATTTTACTAATCTATCCATCCAATCCATCCAATAGTAATGTGAGATATAGACTGCAATTTGGTGCATTAATATGGAACTGCCGCTACGATACAGACATATGTACCTAATGCCGATTGAATCTACTTAGCGAACGCTTTTAAAGTTTCCGTGATTTCATGAATTTTAGGTTTATCCGTGCCGAAGTTTTGATTATGGTATGCCTTTACAGACCTTTAAAATGATTTCTCTGACTAGATGATGTAGTAATGTGATCAGTGTCAGTACCATTAGCACCGTTTGATCATTGTTTCGTTTTTTGTGGAGTTACATAACCTCTTATGTACAGAGAGGTCTTGGGGTGGTGTCCACCCCCATAATAACTTTTGAACGAGAGAAGCCAGCGTTTTTAGAAAAGTGGGACGATTTCCATTCCTTGTGTACTAATTTTTTGAGATATCAGCAGTTCAATTATACTTCCGGTATCAATTGTTGTTAATTAATATATTTACTTCCGTTGGAAATGTGAAAAATCGTTTTTTTTTTCCTTAGTTTCAAAACAGAAACAAAGGAGAAAACCGGTCAATTGTTCGTATTTATTTACTTTATCGAACATTACAATTAATTAATTCCATCAGGCTTGCTTAAATTTGTCAGTTTTTAACAAAACTGGTGAAAGTACAAGGATGGTATGAGAGGTACTCGTGTTTGGAGAGAGATGACTCTTTGTGTCAAAAGCTACATTACCGACTGCGAGTATTATTCTTTATTCGACGTCTGTCAAAATTTCGGAGAGATTCATATAGTAGTGTTGTTTTGAGAGTTGTTGAAAGGGAGCACGTTTATGTATTTATGGAATCATGGAAAAAGAACAATACCGGTCAGTGATTTCCTTTTTTGGATGGGAAAACGCGTGCAGAAATCAAAGAGAAGTTGGATGTGGTTTATAAAGACTTTCGATGACTTCCATCAGATACTGGTTTAATGAATTTAAGCGTGGCCGAACATCCGTCTTTGATGAGGAACGCCCAGGTGGCTACGGACGATGTGATAAAGTTCATGATATCGTGTTACCAGACCGCCGGGTGAAGATTTGATAGTTTGCTAAGACGGTAGACAACTCAATTAAACGTGTCCAAAGCATCCTTCACGAAAAATTGAGTTTGAGAAAGCTATCAGCGAGATGGGTGCCGTGCCTGCTGACGGTTGATCAAAAACAGAATCGCGTGACAACTTCAAAGCAACGTTTGGACATGTTTAAGCGCAATATGAGTGAGTTTTTGCGGTGTTATGCGGCTGATGAGACATGGATACATCACTGCACGCCACAAATTAAAGGTCAGTCGGCAATATGGGTTTTTTTCCGGCGAACGTGCAGAACGCGAAGACGATTCCATCAGCCGGAAAAGTTATGACGACGATTTGTTGGAACTATCTTAATTGGTTATTCGGAGAAGGGAAGGGCAATCACGGGACAGTACCATGCTGATTTATTGAATCGCTTCGTCGCTGAACTAAAGAGAAATAGGTCCCACCTAGCGAAGAAAACATTCTTTACCATCATGATAACGCCCCGGTCCACTCATCCGTAATTGCGATAGCAAAACTAATCCAGTTGCGGTATGAATTGGTGCCCCATTCACCATAATATATTCACCAAATTTGCATTCCTGTGAGTTCTTTCTTTCTCCAATTGAAAAAATGGCTTGGCGGAAACTGGTTCACGTCTAATGAAGAGGTCATTGCCGAAACGGAGGCCTATTCTGCAGAGTTCGACAAATCCTATTATTTAGATGGCTTAAAACAGTTGGAAGATCGCTGAACTAAGTGTTTAGAGCTACAAGGAAATGATGTCGAGAAATATATTGACTAAATGCAAAACAATTGCTTTGTTCTTCTTAACATAGGTATTTATCATATCATCCTCGTAGGAGAAAATAGTAACAAGAAGAAAGAACAAAAATAAGAAAAATGCAGGATATAATAATAACAATAAATAACAAGAATAATTTACGTCTTTGGATCATTACAAGAGACAATTTGGCGGGTTTTCCTAGCCAACTTTCCATAACAACAAAAATAGATTACCAAAACATTTTTTAATTACATGTTGACGCCAGATTTTCTTTTAAATTAATGCAACTTTTCCAAATTAAGTACAACTTATACCAATCTTTTCTATATGTCATTAATAATTTATCTATAACCAGTTTATGTACTACTAGTACAACCTGATACGTTACGATAAATTTTAAACGATTAAGCACTGAAAGTGAAAAAGTGCAGCCAAATTAAATCCACGCATCACGTACGGTTTCTAAACCTTTTAGCCAAAAAACGACGTTACTATGGAAGGGGTTAGCGCTCACAATATTGACTTTGAGATTCGCAATAAAGCATCTAAAACAGAGTGGAGTGCTCTGCAAATATAGAGAAACGACCGCACGGTTTATAACCACCCCTGCGTTCCGTATTTATAAACACGAATTAATTTCTTATAATGCGATTGCCGATGCTGAAACTAGACGCAGTAATTACATTTAGGGTGGTTTTGAATTGCGTAATGTATTCCTTATTGTAAGACAAGTGAAATGCTTTCACAGAAAATATGTTTTCTGAAAAGTATATAAGAAATGATATTTCAAAGATTATCCGTCGTTTTCTTTTCTCTTTTTACGTGTGGTGACGGCCCACAAAGCTGTATCTACAGTTTTATGTACCAGGCCAATTTTGTTTTTCCGCCATTTTAGTTTGGCCGTCATTTGACAGTTCATATTTGATAATTGTAAAGAGTGGTCGATGATTATTATGGGGCACATTTAGCGCCGCAACAACGTTTGAAATTATCAAATCATTTTATATAAATAAGTGTGCCATTTAGGTCGGTGGCATCATTGGGGTATACAGGCTACAGGTGATGCTGTAACAGTTACTGGTAATCGTTATCGTGACATGTTAGAAAACTTTGTTGTGCCCAAATTAAATCAATTGGGACTCCAGCACATGTGGTTCCAACAGGACGGTGTAACATCACGCATAGCTCGTTATACGATGCAAATTTTGCCAAAAACTTTTCCTGGTCGAATAATGTCAAACAATTATGATATCGACTGGCCCTCAGGATATCCTGATTTGACCGCCTCCGATTATTTCCTATGTGGATGCTTGAAGGGAAATGTGTACACAATCCTGATGCTTAAGGACAACATTCGAACAAAATTGCCGAAATAATACCAGAAGAGAATGTTATGAAAAACATGCCTAAAAGAGCTCGCATTTGTGCTATGGTCAGAGGGAGCCACTTGGCCGACATAATTTTTCGTAAATGATGTTAAAGACCATATAATCAATAAATAAAATATAAATTATAACTTTCTTTTTCATTTAAAAATTATTAAAAAAAAACGTCGGCCTGGAACATAAAATGCACCCTGTATAAGCATTAAGATGGTGTGTGTAAACCATTCCAATGCATTGTTTCATCACCCCCTCGTCTTAAAGAGTGAAGAGTAGTTGATTGTTCTTCACCATGCAAATGGTGACTCAGGATTGAATCGGATTCACCAGAAAAATCTGCCAACTAACCCTAACGAGATTTGAATGCACAGCACCTAACTCTGCCGCAGCCAAACGAAGGCCCTCTTACCATTAGACCACCGAGCGGTAGTTAAAGGTGGAACAAAATCGTGGATGGAGAATTTTGTTAAACACATGGAAGGAATAATTATAAATTCTATAAAGCTGCTTTGTAAGCATGATTAGTAGAAGAGACAGAACATTGGCAATACTTTTCAAAATATTGGAAGTATACAGTGTTAGCCTGCAAAAAAATATTAATGCTCATAACTGAGCATTAAAGTTTGGGAACTATTAAGTTCCCCAAATATTGATTTGCTGTTTTTGGGTCTTTTTTTGTTGTGAAAATACGGACCATTCTGTGATCACATCGGATGTGAGATTTATACAATTACTAGAGTAACCTAAACTTGCGGACTCGCATAGGCGTCGGTATTACGGGTTAATATAAGAATACGAAAAATTCATAAATAAACTAAACCGGTAGAGAAGCAGGCATGTAGTGTCGACCTTGAATATAAATCATGTTAAACCGCGCTGAGAGAGAGTTCGTTTTAGTACCGGTTGAGCTGTTGCAGAGATTAGTCGAACGGTCAAGGTTATGTACTTACGTGTCGCTTTTGAAAATATAGCTGGTGTTTTTTGTGTGTTGTAGTATTATACCAAGTACATAATTAGTGTATCGTTTCATATAGAACTAATATTTACATACCTAAGAAAACAATGCCTTGTAATAGATTTGCTACTAGTGTACATAAGTATGTGTCACTTTTTCCCCATTTCAAATATGACGGTAGTACAGTTTTTTGCTTAATATGCAATGTTCGTTTGGCTGCATTGGACAGAACTGATTGCCAGAGGCATGTCAATGGTATTAAGCATATGAGAAATGCAAGAACTGAAATACCTTATACACTATTCCTCATACATTTATTAATTATGTTTACCTCTTGTAATCTTCCGTTGTCGTTGGTGAGAAAAGCAGCTTTTAAAACGTTTTGGCGACAATACGTTCCAAAGTACCCATTACCCTGACAAACACAATTACAGAATCATTTGCCGCGAATGAAAGAGATGCTAGAAAATGTGTGTAAACGTGATTTGTGTTCCAAAAAAATATGGATTACCGTGGATGAGACGACCGATATAAAGAAAAACAGTATTGTGAATGTAATAGCTCGCGTTTTATCTAGCGAGAACACAGCATCTCGATATTTGTTAGCTTGTAAACGTGTTCAACAATCTACCGCGGAAAATATTCAAAAAGTGATGATGAACGTTTTGAAAAAATTTAAAATTGCCCAAGATCAAGTTGTGATGATTGTGACAGATAGTGCAGCAACGATGTTAAGTGTTGGGCGATCCTTAAAACATATATTTCCTAACTTAATACATATAACCTGTGTGCTGCATGCTTTGCATTTAGTTGGTGAAGTTGTTCGACAACATTACGGAAACGTTGATCGGATGATTGGAAGTACTAAAGCAGTGTTTCGTAAATCTCCTAAACGTTTAAAAGAATTTCGTAAATTTTGTCCAGGTACTCCAGAACCTCCTGAACCAATTTTAACGCGATGGGGTATTTGGCTAACAGCAGCTTCTTACTATTTGATCCATTTTCAACAAATTCAATCAGTTATAATGCGATTTAATCGGAATGAATCCAAAGCAATTAGAGAAAGTCCAAGAGAATTTCAAATTCCTCAACTTTTAGAAGATTTAACAACAATATGTACCAATTATACAGTATTACTAGATGCCATCAGAAAACTACAATGCGCTGAATTGTCATTGCAGGTATCATTAGACATAGTGGAGAGTGTAAAAAATAAATTACACACATTGAATGATACGCCAGGGTTATGCGCTAGTCAAAAGTTGGCAGATGTTTTAAGGAAAAATCCCGATTTTAATACTTTAGAGGTCGTTTATAATAAGTGTAAGAATAGTGAACTTTTAAATGATTTTGAAAAACAGTTTCTACATGCAAATGTAACTTCCTTAGATGTGGAGAGATCGTTTTCTATGTATAAGAATATTTTTTCTTGTCGACGCACAAGGTTTAAAGTAGTAACTGTGGAAACATATGCAGTGATGCAAGTTTACAGTAGTTCACATCCTGATGCCTCTAATTTGTTGAATAATTAGCAAGTAAGTTTATTTATGAATTTTTCGTATTGTTATATTAACCCGTAATACCGACGCCTATGCGAGTCCGTAAATTTTGGTTACTCTAACAATTACCTATGAATTCGGATGTCTTTAAATGTGGAAAAAGTACTTAATGTAGCAGATTAACTGTTAGCCTTTGTCCCTAACCGCCAATGGTAGCAAGAATATTGCAATTAAATGAGCAGGTTACCGTCACTCTATTATTACTCTTTATTACTTTAATATTGTCGAAATACATTGAATTTACTCACTGCAGTATGTAACAAATATATCTGGAATATCAGATATATTTGTTTGCACAAAATTCTCACATTTCTTTCTTTCAGTCCAAGACCAAGAGCATGCTGCCAAAAGAAACAGTTCCTTCAAGCAGCGTGGCTGTAACTAATGTAACTAGTTTGAATTTTGGAAGACTGCTGGGTTGCTTAGGATGAATCTGCATCTATTCAAAACACAGTCTCAGGCTTCAGCTCGATCGAAATAACAGTTTCCCAGCCAAATGCAATTCATCAGAACTGGGTTCGTAAGGGCTTGACGCGGTTCCGATTAGAACATCAGAAAAATCAACTTTTGTGGATGACATTATCTCTGGAAAGGCATTGGTTCTCATTTCACCAGTGTTTGTTGTTATTTCACCAATGAGACAAGTTCGCTAACAAATTATTGGTCCTTTCCTTAGAGAACTCAACTGCTTACGAGAAATAAGAGATACCAACAGGCTAAAAATTAAACGATAAAGCAATGCAAAAAGCATTTAAATCTGAAGTAGAAAAACGATTAAGCGATTACGAAAATTAATGTGCTAAATGCGGTGAGTGTAAAGATTGGTGGACAGGCAGATTTGTAAATGTAATATAAACATAGAGTTTATATTGACATCGTCGTAAAATTCAGGTTGGTTTCAATTTTTAGTTTTCATTTCCTTTAAACTCTCATTTGTTGATCTAAAAATCATCTAAATTGCCGAAAGAGTGTTTTAGAACACTTCCGAACCCTCAGTTCATGTAATTAATCAATTAATTTTCGAGAATTTAATTTTTTTCACCTACCATTTTTAAAACACTTCAGTATACTAAGTTTTTCAAATGTGAATGTGACTTGTGAATAGGATTTCGTAGACTTGAATTGTGACACCAATATTTTTTTTGTTTGACCTCATAAAGTAGATAAATTGTTTCATTATTAGAACAGGATTATTATTATTTTTTTAATCATTTAAATATTGTCAGCTTGTGTTAAAATTGAGTGATTTAATGTTAGTGTGATATAACAATGTGATGTATGATTTGCGAACATCGCAATTTGTTTCCAAGTTATACAAAAGATATAGTTATTGTCTTGTTAGTGTTTTATTATTTTTTTTATTATGTTTACCTCTTTTTATATTGCGTCTATGTTCATTATCCTTTGATGTGTTTAGTTTTTGCCAAAGCTCCTACCGAATTTTAGTCGCCAAGGTATACGGGTTGCTTTGTTCCTATATTTCGACGTTATAAGGTGTACTTTTAATTTATGCTTTTTGTGTTAGAGTATAACAATGCATAGTATGGTCCAATACAACATGCACGTCTATGCACAGAAAGACAGAAGAATGGAAAACACAAGAATGTGAGTATGTAGAACATAGTACAATAGGTACTTGAGCAGTCGCTACCTAAGGCGAGTGAGCACTCGAACTGTGAATTGTATGCTTCGTCTATAGTCTCGCCATCTGGTGGCGGTGTAAATGCGAAACGAAACATCCCCAAATCACCCCCAATCAATCCCGACGTGCTAGAGCTTCGAGGCGAAGAATAAAATTCGAAACGCTGCTTTTTAGATGAATAATGTTCGTTAAAATTGAATTATGCAATTTTCTCAAAGTGATTAAGATAAAAATAGATTCTAGGTCTATATAAGCTAACGTTGTTATTAAAAGAAAAGTAAAGTTCAGTTTTTCAAAACTAGTAAACTTTATTCGCAACTATCACATTCTCCCAAAATGTTAACTAGTAACTAAATAATTCTACGTGGATTTTTGCTATAACGCTAATTCTACATCTCTATACCATGTGTTATTCATCTGGATTCATTTCAAACAACCAAGTCCGCTCCGACATGGTGTTAAGTTTTTAAAAATAACCACTGGATGGCGCTATTGAGACTTGACATAAGTATTTTCATAAAATTTGATATTTATTATTGTTGAAGCCAATTGCACATGAACATTTAGTCCCAACAGAATTAGACTCCCCACTGTATGCTGATGATGTGTTGATCGTGGATTCGTACAAGATGATGCAGAAATTACCAAATGTCTGGCACGAGGATATAAACAAGCTGGAAATAACATCAATATAGACAAAACCAAATATATGGTTGTAAACCAGGACGAAGAAAAAGAATAAATGGAAAGGAGCTGGAACGAGTGACATGTTTTGAATACTTAGGAAACATTCTAACAGAAGATGGAAAAATGGAAGTGGATATAAACAGTAAAATAAAGAAAGCAACCAGAATATATTATGATATAAATAAAATAGTTTTAGGAAAGAAAGAAATAAACCAGAAAGCGAAGCTTAGTTATACGAACAATCACATATGGGTGCGAATATGGGTAGTACAGCAGAAGTATGAATCACCACTAAATGCCATAGAGATGAAGCGTATGAGAAGGATAGCAGGAGTCACAAAACATGATGGGTTGTTAACAAGCGAAGAAATTAGAGGATACATTAAAACAAACACCAATTATGCAAAAAATAGAGAGCATACAGTTGAACTAGGTTTGGAGATGTAGTAAGGATGGAATAAAATAGAAGAGGAAGAACAAGGAAGACGTGGATGCTGGATAGGGAGAATAAAAGAGATAGATTTGAAGAGGGAAGAAACAGTACAGGACGTGAGAGGACTGGACAGAGATAGGAAGAATGGACGCAAACCTGACACATTCAGAGTACCAGGGTCTTGGGACAGCAGAAGAAGAAGTTATTGGTGAAGCAGTGACAGCACTATGACGGCACAGAATCGGCTGAGTAGTGCGACTTTAGTTTTTCGACTTCAAATTTGTGATTGGGATTTTTTTTTGTTCAAGTAATTCTCAATTTTGGATTCCGTTGTTTCATTTTAACATCTCCTAATGTACAGCCAAAATCGTCGCACCAGCGCCTCAAAGTAACAATCGGAATCATCACGATTCATTTCCTCGGTACCAACAAATGCAATTTTACGGGATTTGCCTTGGTTTCCATATTTTACGATGTTATTCGCATTTGTATATCTTCTAATTTTAGACTCTACTTCTTCTTTAGTAGTGTTTTTCTCATTCGGCCCTTCTTGTAGCTGTGCTTTTCCTCCCGATGCTGCGACAAGCATGCTGTTTGATGCGTTAGAATCCATTAATGAATGTATATTCACTATTTTCATTATTTACTTCACATTTTCGACATCCCTTATTTTGATTTGCTAAATGATGTAGTAAAGCAATATTGGCAGCTTCCAGGTCATGCACTCGATTTCGCAATTCGTTAATTTTCGATATAAGGTTGCCCACAGCTCTACCAATATGATAATAACATGTAATTCCTTACCAATATTACACAGTTTAAAATTTTGCCGGTGTTGGTGTCAATTTATACCTAGTCAGATGTTTTCGTGTTGATTTTTACAAAAATCTGAAGACAATTTTTGCACTCGTCTTTTCACGGCCAAATGTTACTATTTCGTAGTGTTAACAGCTTGGTTCAATGTGAAAATTTTCTATTTTCCTAGACAAAAAGGATTAGCGATGCTTTAGCCAATCGAATTCATTCCCTCCTACATGTGATTTTGCAAGCACCCTTCCCACTTCCAGCCTATTAGACCATTAGACACAACGCAAAAGCAGACGGCCTGATAAACGTTGAAAAGTGGCGCAATAATTTCTCTGATCCAAGTAAGTATATTTAATATATATTATTTCTCTTACGTTCGTATTATATTTAACTCTTGGTAGCTATGGAAAATATATATATACGTCTAAAACACAACAGTGAAATGAAGTGGTGTAAGATAACACCGTTAACATATGAAACCGTATTGCAAAAAGGTACACACTATTCTTACATTTATTGTAGTGAATAATTTGTAATAGTCATATCGACAAGGATCGATTTGTTTATAAATTTGTAAATTACACGGTAATAGCTTTTTCGTCAGATCATTGTTGTTGCTTTCAAATATGTAACTTGTTTGTGTAATCGGGAAACAATGTTTATAAAATACATTTAATTAGAAACCCCATCGAAAACTTATAAAAACAATGTTTTCCTACACATTATTTCACTGTTTACAAAAGCCTAATAAAAATTGCTATGTGCTAACATCCATTTACACAAAACATTAAAACTAGTATACCTGTGTACGCCTGTAGTCCCGATTGCTTTGCTTTATTAGCGTGTTCGTAATGCCATGTACATTTTATTTATGCTATTTACTAGTACCTAAATATCAATACTCGTACACAAAAATTTTTTTCCTTTTTTATTTTTAAAAGGGTTTTAAAAACCCGATATATGAAAGGTACTACTTTATCTCTGTTTTAAGGTCAAACCCCTTTTAAAGATTTTTTAAATTAAAATTTTCCTTTTACCTTACATAAAATTTTAGATAACAAGAACTACTTTTTTAAAAGAAAAATTTTGTTTACCGTGCCATACAATTTAAAAAACCTTTTTTTAAAAATGAAAAAAACTTTGGAACCTAAAAGCAAAACCCAATGACGGTATCGATCATATCAAAGAATGCTTTCATTATGTTTTATTCCCGGGGTTTTGGAAAGGGTTCAATTAAATTTCTTTTTTGATAGGTAAAATTTTTAATCACATACATATTTTTTAATTTGTTTTACCTCAAGATCCTTTTTGGGGGGGCGAAAAACTAGAGCGGGGTGTAATAAGCCCCAAAAATTTGAAACGGCCCCTTTTTTTTTTTTTTTTACTTTGTTTTGGGCTGTTTTATCGGCATTGCCAAACGGTTCTAAAATTTGTTTGAAAAAAGGGAAATCATATTCATCATATACTATTTTTCTTTTTTACTTTCAACTAGGGAAAAATCAAAGAAAAACCGCTAAATAGAGAGTTTTTGTTTTCGCTGAACAAACCAAAATCGCCTGAAAAAACGCACATCCCATCAGCGGGGGCGAAAAAGGTTTATAATCCGCGAAAAAAAGGAAAAGAACTAAAACCCTTTTTTTTAAATATTTTTTTAAATTTTATTTACTTTTTATAAGATAGAAATTTCCCAATAATACAGAAAATCATTGGGGGTCATTTTGTATTTACGCCCAGTGATGCAAAATGAAAAATGATATTAACTTTTTCAAAAAATAAAGCCCTTGTTGCCATTTCTTTACAAATTTTTCCCTATTTTCCCAAAAACAAAAATTTTTTTTGGGAACTTTTTTTTACTTCGAGCCCTGAAGTTTTTTACAAAATGGTATTAAAAAAAAAAAAATCCAAAATTTGGGAATAAAGCCCTTTTTATACCCCAAAAAATGACAAACTTAAAATTATGGGGTTTTCTTTCACTGAAATTTTTTTTGGCTAGTATTTCTCAAACTAAAAATGAATGACCCTGTTTAAAAATCCCTTTTTAGCTCAAAAACAATAAAACCCTTAACCCAAAAAAAAGAAATTTTTTTCCCTTTTGACGTTTTGGGGGGAAAAAATCGGTTCTGATTTCATAACCGAATATTTAAAAAAAACAAAAAAGGAAAATTTAATTGAATTTTAAGCTGCAGGGCCTCTTTTAAACTTTTAAATTGGGAAACAAAACTACCGCCCATAAAACGCAACTGAAAAAAAATTTGGTTTTTTTCCCGATCATTTCTACTCTGCCCAGGGAAAGCATGGGGCCCGGGGAAGGAGAAATTTAAAAGACACGCAGGTGCTTTTGTTTTTTTTCCCTGTATTAAATTATTTTTTTCCGCTGTAAAGAAATTTTTAAAATTTATGTATTTTTTAGCTTTGGGGACGTCCCTGCTTCGCGAAATCAGCGGGAACCCAAAATCATTCAAGAATTGAAAACCCCGGGGAAATTTAAAGGGTCGCCCCCGAAAGTACTCGAAAATGTGGCTGAAAGCTTTTTGATGCAAAATATTTAAAATAAAAACCCAAACAAAACTGAAAAAAAAAGTATTTTGAAAAATCTATAATAATATTTTCCCCAAAAATTAAAAAAGGACAAAAAAGTCCCAGGGGGTTTGTGAGTATTATTTTAAATTTTTAAACAAATTAATAAACCTAATTTCGCCCACACAGTTACTTCACCCTGTTACGAAATTTGTGTTAGAAAGCACATCTAAGACATAAATGGTACAGATTTTTGGGAACCTTTTTTTAATTAAAACAAATAAAATTTTAACAATTTAAGAATTTTCTAAAATATTTCATAGTACTGCCTCTCCCCGAATGACTTTTTTTAATAAAATTCTAATTTTGTATTTTTCATATTTAAAGTTTTTTCTAAAAATTTTTTTTTTGGGGAAATAGCTAAAGACCCGTTGTATCCCGAAACTTTTGCTTGACATTTTATAAATTGAAAACTAGGTTTTTTTTAAATTTTAAAGAAAATTTTGTATTTTTTTAAAACCCCTTCCCAACCCTTTGGGTTTTTTGTGCCCTAAAAGAACTTTTTGTGTACTTTTTTTGTTTTTTCTCACATTGAACGCTGAAAGGGTTACGGTTTTTTTTTTTCAGTTTTTGGGAGAAAAATTTTATGATTTGAAAGATAAATTCTATTGGGAGGAAAACTTCAATAAAAAATTTTAAAGGGGCATTGAAATTAAAAATTTTTTCATTAAACTATCACCTTTTTATAACTAACACTAAATCCCTTAAAGGATTTTCAAACTGTGCTCTTAAAGCCCTTTTTGGGCGTTGGGGGCATTTCACGTTTTACGGTGATAATGCAGTCCACATTTCACTACAAATCGAACGTAAACTCGACAACGATTTTGTCTTTTGAGTTTTTAAATTTTCGAAAAACCTATCTAAAAGTAAAATAGTTTATTTTAACTACTGAAAATTATAAACATTGGGTTTCCCAAATACATACGTTTTCCCCATTTTTGCAACCTATGGGTATTTTAGTTTTTTCCGGGATGCCCCCAACAACTTAAAAATAAAATGGTATAGTTTCAGGGAAAACTAATGTGGGGAAAAATAACCGGGTTTAAATTTAAAGGTGTAAAACATCTGCTGTTCCTTGAATTTGAATTTTTTCGGTAAAAAATACATACATATGTAAAATAATTTTTGGGACTTTTCCATAAACCTTTTAAACGTCCCAAAATAGCCCGAACGCACCGGGATTGGGGAAATTTTCATTTGGGCAGATAAAATTTTTAATTCCCTTTAAAGTTTCTTCCCCATAATTTTTTAAATTTAAAAAGGGAAAAATGAAAGGCTTTAAATCCCACATCGCTATAAATTTTGGTTTCCCCTTTTTTCTTTTTTTAGTATTAAAGCCCCCTTGCCGAGAGGGTTTCGAACGGACCCAAACCTAACCTCTAACTCGTTCGGATGTCGAGATACAAGAGGCCGTAAAATTTCTACCCAAAATGATGAAAATTTTTTAATGGCCCAAAAATTTTAAAAATTGGAAATTTATCTCGTACCCATTTGTGCCCTATGGTCGCACATTTTGGGGGAATGAATTTCACCCGATATCTCTAACCTTTTGGAAATGGGCGTTTGAATTTTCCCAATTCCCAAAAAGACGCGAAAATGAGCTTTTAAAACGACACGCTCTAGTTTTCGTCCCTTTCTCCGTAGGATGCATCTTTTGGTCGCGAAGTTGAAAAGGTTTTTAGATAGAAAATTAACCGCTGAATCATTTGGGGACCAAGCGAAAAAACCCTTTTGCTTTTTTTTTTGGGAGGGAGCTACGGGGCTTCAAACTTAAAAAAAGGAAACTTCTTTTCTTTAATTTTAGACGCTCCCCAAACGTCGGACGGTTATAGCTAGAGGGGTTACCTTTTTTTAAATTTTTAAAACTTTTGCCGAGAGCTTTTTTGAACGACCCAAACCCAAACCCCCAACTCGTTCGGATTTTCGAATACAAAGAAGCCGTAAAAAATTTTTACCCAAAATGATGAAATTTTTTAATGGCCAAAAAAGTGAAAAAATTGGGAAATTTAAACTACGGTAAACCCAAATTTTTAGCCCCATGGTCGCACATTTTTGGGGGTAAATTTCAGCCCGATATCTCTAACCGTTTTGGAGATATGGGGGTTTGAAGTTTTTCGGAATTCCCACAAAATGACGCGAAAGAGGGCTTTAAATTCGGACATCGCTCTGTTTTCGGTCCCAATTCTCCGTAGGGATGCACTCTGGTCGACGATAAGTTGACGGTTTCAGATAGAAAGTTAACGCTGAATGATTGCGACCAGCAGAACCTTCTACACTGTTGGGGGGATAGGCAGTTACAGCGCTTCAAATTAAAAAGGATTGTCTTTTCTTGATTTGAGACGCTCTAGCGTCGGAAAAG
>JAROYE020000190.1:0-16245 GCA_029619315.2 Dynastes maya | reverse complement strand
CCCCGGGAACTTTTTGGTGGGGCAGGCATGCGCGTCAAACAACAAACAGGGATTACGATTTAGGAAATGGAGGAAAAAAAGTCAAGAGTTCCAAATTCCCTCTTTATTTTTAATTTAACCCATGGCGCATAAAGAGATATCCCAACCTAGTCTAGTCATTCAGAATTCCTAGGTTTAAAAATAATTTAACGATTTTTGGTATCCTACCAAAGTGGACGGTATTTTGAGAAAAGGGATGACACTTAACCTTTTAAAAGGAAATTATAACTTTTAATGATTTTTTTGGGAACAGTTTTAATAAAAAAAAACAAATCGTTTTAAAGAATTTTTCTTTCACCCCATTTAAACAGTAACGTTAAACAATATATTGAAGACGTAGTTCCTCCGAGCTTATTTGTTTTGGGAAACAATTAAAATTTTTGATTCGGTACAACCTATCCACCAATCGACCCCAATTTTGTTACTCCAGTTTTAAATGAGCATTATTGTGTTAATTGGAGTTCCTTGGTAAAATCCCCTTTACTAAAATTGATAACAAGCCCCAATTATACCTCATTCATGGGGACGTGTTTTTTCGGGGTTTACACGTTGGGAGTTTTGGCGTTCAACTGACGGATAAAGTGAAAGCCAACAAGGAGGTGCTCGCAGTTTTCCATGGAAATTTTGCCCCTTTAAAAGGTTAAATCTAATCAGGGTGTTTGAAAGATCCCCAATTGACTTTCCACTTTTTCCCCCAAAACAAAAATTTGTTGCGGAGTTTTGGGTTTCCCCTTCCGTTTCCCGACGAAAGCACAAACCCCCTTTTTCACCTTTTTTTAAAAGAGCAATTAGATTCTTAAAAATTTTCCTTTTTAAAAAATTTGCTATGTCGAAAAAATTTGGTGTTTCGCGGGGGGGGCCGGGTCAAAGGGTTCTGGGAAGCAATTTGAATTTTAAGATTTAAAATTTGAACCAAAACGGAATTCCCGACATGGGTATTCAAAAGGAAATTTTCATTTTTTGAATGTTCTTACTTCGTTGACTTTCCTGTTGTTTAGTTAAAAAATTTAAAAACAATTCCCCCGTTCCCCCATAATTTTTTAAAATTGTCTAAAGGGGGTTTTGGGGTTTTTGGGTTAAATTGTCTTAAAAAAAGGGAAAAAAATTTTTTTGGGTTTTTATTTGGGGCCGATTCCTTTCTCCCCGTTCCTTTTTTACCTTTCTTAATTTTTTTTGGGCCTGTTTTGGGGGAGGGGTCTCCAAAACTTTCTTTGTTTTTTATTTTTTTTTTTTAAAAAAAATTTTTTTCCTAAAAAACCAAAAACTTAAAAAACCTTTAAAATTTTTTTCATTACCCCCAAATTTCGCCCCAAATTGGAAATTTACCACCCTGTCTTTAAACTTTTTAAAGACAATTTTAAATTTCCCCCGGGAGTTTTTGGGTAGGTTTTTTTGGCCGAGTTTTGTTAAAGGGGAAGAATTTGGAACCCTTTGAAATTTGATTTAATTTTTCCAACTCGAAAGCCGGGAAATTTTTTTGTTGGGACCCCGGGTTTTTTTGTTTGTATTTGGGAAGGTTAAATTTGGGTTTTATATTTCGGGATTTTTGGTGGGAAATTTATTCTATTTCCCCTCTTTTTTCTCTTCCAAATACCCCTACGTCCCCGGATAATGCCCCATAAATTGGCTTTCCAACTTCATTTTTCCCCAAGGTCCTCGCCACATCAAGGTTTCATTAAAAATCGAGGTTCAACATTTTGTTGGTTTTGAGTGATATAGCGTATTGGCGAACCACCTTTTCCGGACCGCTGTTTTGTCAATATTTTGCGAAACTAATAATGGTGAGATTCTTTGGATATATAAAATATTGTTTATTTTTTGTTTTAATAAATTAAAAATTTACGAAAACTTTAATACAAAAATGTTATTGCGGCCCATATTAAGATAATAACTGAGTAAAAAACTTCCCACTCGTTATCGTCGGTTAAGGGTTAGATATAAGGAATTTACCCAATTCAAAAACTTGGTTGCCTATTCCTTTTAGGCCCCAGGTGTATACGGAAAACCGGACGGCCCATACTTAAGTGGCTTGTCAAACCTTTTTCCCGACAAGAAAAACCTTTTCTCTTAGTAAAACGTTTAGCCGCACCAGGGAGTTAAGCTGTAGAAACTTTTTTAAATCCCTTAAAAGGTCCCTATTCCCTAGTTTTTCCCACAAATTAAAATCGGGTTTTTCCCTTTGAAACATCGCCAACTTTGACTACCCCCTAATTTGGCGTAAAATTTATTTTAATTTATATCTTTCCCTCCACCTTATTCAGATTCATGCAACCCCTTTCACGTTTGGAGTTCCCCGGTGGCGTAGTAATACTTTATAATCTTTATCATGTTGTGTTAAGCTTTTTTCGGGAATTTAGGAACTAGTTTTTTCTCGTAATTGTTTGGGTTACCCGATAAATGTATTTGATTGGGAATTTGTGTTAAAATTTTCATTATTAAATCTAACTTTAAAAATACTCTTCGCTTAAAATTTTTGTTAAATTTCTGGTTCTGCAAATTGAATATTCTTTTACGTGGAATTTACGGGAAAGGGTTTAGACCTTTAAAAATGATAACGTTTTTTAATTTTGTCGAAAAACTACACACAACAAATGCTAGCGAGCAGATTTTTTTTCAACCAAAAAAAAGAAAGCAACTTTTTGGGCTTGTTAAAATTAAAAGCCATATCTTTACTTGATAATAACTCGGGAATTTGTTAAACAACGTTTCGCAAGCTAACAAATACGAGAAGCTTGGGGGATAATAAAAACAGAACGAGCAACATCACAAACTTTTTTTTAAAATTTACGGCAAAAAACCCCGGTAACCCAATATTTTGAAAAACAGAACCAGGTTTTACACAAACCTACAAAACTATCATTGGCAGAGGGTTTTTTAAGTTTTGCAGAAAAACTATTTAAAACGAAGTGTCCCAAAAATTTTTAAAAAAACCTTTTTTCACCAACCAACATCGCAAATTCCAAGGGAAAATACTTTATTAATAAATTGGGGAATTTGAAATAGTATTTCATTTCTTCTTTTCCCAATATTTTAAAAACCAGGGGCATCCCTTTTTAACTTTTGGTCACCAAAGCAAGCAACCAACATTCCTTTTAAAGAATACCCATACCATATTTTTTAAAGGGGAAAATTTAAAAAAAAGTTAATTTAAATTATTTTTAAATCTTTTAAAAGCAGTGTATTTTAGTATTTTAAATATTTTTTAAAAGGTTCTTCCTTTTTTTTTATTGGGTAAAAGGGCATTTAATAAGTATGTAAATTTGAATTAGTAACATTTATGCTTTAAAAACCCAATTTTAAAATTTCCGGAAAACCCAAAATTTTTAAAGTGCACTTTTTGTTAAATTTAGGCAATCGGATGTTTTCTTAAGGTTTCCGTATTCAATGAAAGCAAAAATTCAAAATTACTGATTGCAAATTTTAAAGCGGACATAAAGTAAAGCCAGGATTGGAACCCTAAAAATTTTTCAGATTCGCCAATCTTGCCTTTTTAACCTCTGCAAGTTTCTACTATTCAAATTTCAAAGGGGGTCCATCAGAAAAAAAAATGCCCACAAAGATTTGTTTTAAATTTGTTCGAAAATTACGTGAAGACTTATTTCTTATCAATCATTTTATTGAGGTATGGGGTTTCAAGGAAATAAATGTTACTTTGGGATTTAAAATAAAAAATGAAATATTCAAATGTTTTTTTCTCTTTTTTAACTTTTATATTTCTAAACTTTTGGAAGGGAAAAAGGGCTTTTTTTTTTTTTTTTTCCAATGAAAACTTTTCAAAAATTCTTTTTTTATTGTTTTGTGTTTTTTTTTAAAATTACACTTCTTGGGGTTAAATTTTGGTAATTGCTTGCCGGACCCAATTTTTAATTAAAAAGTATCTTCATTTTCCCTTTGAAACTTTCTTTTGGAAAAATGGCCTTATAATAAATGAAAATTGGATTTTTTTTAAAATTTTTTATTTTTTTCCCTTTTTCCTTATAAATTTGGGGTTGCCTTTGCGTAATAAATAATGAAAAATTTAAAAAGGGGGATTTTAAATTTACTCTGTCTTAAATTAAATTTTTTTTTGGAACAAAATTGGGTTTTCAAAAAGGGGAAAAGTTTCCCTTCAACGGGGGAATAATTGACCGTTGGAATAAATTTTTTTTCCCAATTTAAATTTTTTTTTTAATTTTAACCCATTAAAAGTTCACTTTTTTATTTTCCCCCTTTTTGGATCTGTTTTTGTGTTTATAAAGATTAATTTTTTTTCAGGAAAATTTTATACCTTTAACCTTCCCCAAAAAAAATTTTTATGAACACTTTAGTGGAAAAAAAGGATTTTCTTTTAGCCATTTTTACTATCGACAATCATCTCTTACAGTTTTTTTTGGGTTTTTTGGCCGGCACATATGTTTCAAAACCACTACTTTTTACTAGAATTTCTCCTCTTTTGGGGGGGCAACTTCATGTTGAGAAAGCCTCCCGTCTCTAGAAGAGCAAAAAATTTTTGCTTTTTTTCTTTTTTGGGTTTTTCCTTCTTCTTTTCCCCTTGTGATAAAAATTGACGTTTAGAAAACAAAGCAAAACGAAAAAAATTTAAAAAAAATTGAAATTTAATCCTTTGGAAAAATTGGGTTAAAAAACTGTTTTTTTTTTACATTTTTAATGATAGAACGAATTTAAAAAACGACACAATTCAAACTAAAAAAGTACAGATGGCAAAAGGGGTGATTCCCTAGCGATAGTTAAACGGTTTATTTTCACCCTAAGCATTTTTTTAACTAGGGAATTTTCTGTGGTTATAAAGTATTAGGGTACAAACCAAAAAACAATTATTTTTTTTTTAGATTTTTGCTTTTAAAAAGATATTTAAAAACCCAAACATTAAAAAATTTTGATATTTCTCAAATGGTCCTATTTCCCCTAGCCAAGGACATTTGCCTGTTTTTAAATAAAATTTTTGATACTCCTAAACAGGAAAGTGTTTATTGAATCCATTCTTTTTAAAATAAATTAAAGGGTTTGTAAAAGCCCTTTTTTAAAAAAAATTTGGGGAAGCTAATTGAACCCTCGCCACCGTTTAAAAAATTTTTAAGATTGGGTTTTTTCCCCCGGGGTTCCCCCGGGCAAATATCAAGTCCTTGTCCCTTTAAAAAGGGAAAGTTGTTTCTATTTCATTTTCCCATTGGGTTATTTAAGGGAGAATTTATTAGGTATCTCTTTTACCTATCTTTTTTCCTCGTTTCAGTTATTTATTTTTTAAAAATTTTGGGAAATTTTTTTGTCATTAGCACAACTTTTAACAATAAATTTTTAAACGTATCGGTATTTTCCGTTTTTTAGCGGAACTCTTAAGAAATTTCTCATATATTCCATGAGGGAGTTTTTTTGATTTAAGGGATTTGAAAATTTTGGGAAAGGAAAAAAAAATCATAAAGGGAAAGATATTAATAAAGGTATGATAAAAGGTCCCGTCATTGATTTATTAAAAACTAATTTTAAAAAAAAATACTGTTAAAAATTTTTTAAAATTTTGGGATTTATTATGCCTTATATAAAATTCTTTTTAAAAACTTTTGGTTCAAATTTTTTGGGTTTACGCGCAGTGTATACTATAAAGACTTTATGTGAAGAGAATACGACCCCAAAAAGGGGGATTTATCTTTCATAAAACGACGATGTTTGGGGGACCATTTCTGAGGGTTTTTTTTGGGTCATATTTATGCTTTATAAAATTTTTTCTTTTTTGGGAAGGGGCCTAAAGATTTTTTTACGCCACAAGTCGGGACAAGGGGGATGAGCTGTTTTTGTTTAAGTTACGTAAAATATTCACAAGACTTTTTATGATTTTCCCTTGGGTTTCTTTCGTTTTTCCCTTTTTTTTTAAAATAAATTACTTCTCTTATTATAAAAAAGATGTTTGAAAAAGAAATTTTATACGGTGTGATTTTTTGGGAAAAGGGATTCCCAGCTGAATTTTAAAAAAGTAAAACAAAATAAAATTTTATCCAAAACATATTTACTTTTTTTTAAAGGGGGAATATGCTGCTGAAATAAGCTTTTCTAACGATGTTTAGTTTAAAAGAAACAATTTCAAAACGGTTTTTTTGTTTGGGGGTTGAATCAATTAAAAAATTTAAATTACTTGAAAGATTACACAAAAAGTATACTGAAGTGGTTGTAAACTGTAAAATACAATCAAATGCTGAGGGGTTTTGTTAAATACTTTCCAAGTAAGCCCTACTCGCCAATAAAAATATAAAAATTTAGGTTCATTTACTTCTGAACCAAATTTAAAAAAATAGATAATGGAAATAAGTATTTTTTCAAGTATACTTGCAGAGAAAATAAAAGGGGGCTAAATTTTAAAAACACAGTGTGGGGGTTTTATTCTTAAAGCCAGCTTTTAACAGAAATAATATAAAATTAAAAGGGAAAGCAAAATCCCTAATTTTAAATTTAAACTGGGTTCTGTCGTTTTTGGCCCCAACCCGGGTATATTTTTTTAAAATTATAAAAATATCCCTGCAGACTTCCCGGGGTTTTAAAATACTTTTATTGCCCCTTTCCCTGGGGGAAGATAATAACCGGGCGGGGCCCATATTAAAATCTGGGCCGCATTGACTAAAATTACGGCCCTATAAGAAAATTTATATGTTTATGTTTATTTTTTTAAAAAACAAAAATTTTACATAGTAAAAAATTCGATGTTACAAAAATTTAAAAGATTTACGTAAAAAT
Source organism: Dynastes maya (assembly GCA_029619315.2). Taxonomy (NCBI): domain Eukaryota; kingdom Metazoa; phylum Arthropoda; class Insecta; order Coleoptera; family Scarabaeidae; genus Dynastes; species Dynastes maya. The sequence continues at coordinate 9,483 of JAROYE020000190.1, read as the reverse complement.
GGGGTTTTTTAAAGTCCCAAACAGGGTTTGGGGGCATTCCAAACAAAATTCCTTTTTCTATTCATTCCCTTTAAAATTTTGTCTTTAAGGTCCTCAGAAAAAAAAAAAAAGTTTTTTTGGGCGTATCCAGGTGGGTTTATTCCCGGGCAGGGGGTGCAATAACAGTTTTTAACCTTTTCAAAGTTATATTCTTAAAATTTTGAAAAAAACTAAAACCTTTATAAATTCTGCACGAAGCAAATGAACACAAAACCCCACACTGCAAAGCTACATTAAAGAAAGAGATTAGCCCGCACAGAGCTCACCGCTGATTCCCGGGAGCAAAAACTTCGTATCCATGACTTGAATTTAGTGAGTGTGTAACCCCTAACCTCGGGCTTCAATTTTATTTAAATAAAATTTAGAAATTTTATAAAAAAGGGGGAAGTTTTTGGAATAACAAATTTTTTTGTGAATAGGTGTAGTGTTTAATTTTTTCTATGGCGCAAGCCCAATTTTGGGAAAATAAGTTTTAAAACTTATTTTTGTTATATAATATTGGGCTCCCTAATAAACAAATATTAAAAAAAGAGAATTTTCCCGCTTGAAAACGGAATTTTTTCCCCTTTCTTAAAACCATTCAAGTCTCCCAAATTTTGGGGTGACGTGTTGGGAACTTGCGAATACTAAATAAAACCCCGAATACTTTAGTTTTGAACCCTTTGTAGTCTACGTAATATTCCTGATTTAACGGGGCCAAAAACGGGGGAAAACAAAAATTTCTTGCGACAAAACTAAAAACTCACAAAACCCGGGTTTTTTATTTTAAATAAGAAAAATAAGAGGGTGGGGATATTTTAAATTTTAAAAGCGTAATAAGTGGAAACCAAAATTTGCGGACTCGCAAAAGGCGTGGGTTATTAGGGTTAATATAAGAAAAACAAAAAATTCAAAAAACTAAAACCGGTAGGAACAGGTAGGGTATTTTTCGCCCTTGTATAAACCCTTTTTAAACCCCCGGCTGAGAGAAAATTTCGTTTTAGTACCGGTTGAGTTTGTTGCAGAGATTAGTCAAAGGTAAAGGTTATGTACTTACGTGTCGCTTTTGAAATATAGCGGGTGTTTTTTGTGTTTTTTGTAGTATTATACCAGTACATAATTAATGTTCCCTTTTATATAAAAACAAAATTTACATACCTAAGGAAAAAAAATGCCTTGTATAAAATTTGCTACTAATTTTTACATAAGTATGTCCACTTTTTTTCCCCCTTTAAATATACTAGTGCAGTTTTTTTAAACCAAAGTTTTTTTTTGGGTTCATTTTGGGCAGAACTGATTGCCGAGGGATGTCCAAAGGGATTAAGCAATGAAAATGCAAAAACTTAAATACCTTTACACAAATTCCCCCTCCCTTTATTAAATTTTGTTTACCTTTTTGTAATCTTCCGTTGTCGTTTGGGGAGAAAAAACACTTTTTAAAAAGTTTTTTGGGGACTTTCGTTCCAAAGGGCCCATTCCCTCACAAAAACAATTTCGAATCTTTGCCGGGAATGAAAGAGATGCTAGAAAAGGTGTGTAAACGTGATTTGTGTTTTTCCCAAAAAAAATGGATTTCCGGGGATGAGACGACCGGGTATAAAGAAAACAGTATTGTGAAAAATAATGGGTTTTTTTTTTTTATCTAGCGGAAAACAGCATCTCGATATTTGTTAGCTTTCAAAAAGGTTTTAAAAAATGTCCGCGGAAAATATTCAAAAAATGATAATGAACGTTTGAAAAAAAAATTAAAAATTTTTCCCAAGGGTCAAGTTGTTTGATTGTACAAAAGTAAAGCAAAGTGGGTTAAATGTTTTGGGGGGTCCTTAAAACTATATTTTTCCCAAATTAAAATATATAACCGCGTGCTGCATGCTTTGCATTTTGTTGGGGGAAATTGTTCAACAACATTAAAGGAACGTGATCGGGTTTTTTGGGAAATACTAAAGCTGGTTTTGTAAATCTCCTAAACTTTTTAAAAAAATTTCCGGGAAATTTTGTCCAGGTTTTTCCAAAAATCCTGAAACCCAATTTTTAAAGCGATGGGGGGCTTGGCTAACAAACAGCTTCTTTGTTTGAATCCATTTTCCCCCAAAAATTTAATTTATTAAAATGCTTTAAAACGGGAAAGAATCCAAACAATTAGAGAAAGTCAAAGAGAATTTTTAAAATTTCCCCAAAAATTTAAAATTTTTCAACAATGTACCAATTTTACGTATTACTAGAGCCTCAGAAACTACCCAAAAGTACTGAATGGCATTGCAAAGGGAAACATTAGACATATGGAGAGTGTAAAAAAAAATTCACAAAAATTTATAAACGCCCGGTTATGCGCGGGGCAAAAGTTGGCGATGTTTTAAAAGGAAAAAAACCCCTTTTTTTACTTTAGAGGCCGTTTTGTTTTTTAAACCCTAAAAATAGTGAAAATTTTAAAGGTTTTTGGAAAAAAAAGTTTCTATATCAAAAGTAACTTCCTTGGGGGTGGAAGGGGTCGTTTTTTTATGTATAAGAAAAAATTTTTTCTTGTCGAAAGCACAAGGTTTAAAGAAGGGAAATGTGGAAACATTTTTCAATGATGCAAGTTTCGTAGTTTAATCCTATGCCCCCTAATTTTTTTGAAAATTTTTCAATAAGTTTTTTTTTTATGAAATTTTTTGTATTCTTTTATTAACCCGTAAAACCGAAAGCCCCCATGCGAGTTTCCTCAATTTTTTGGTTTTCTCTAGTAATAAGCATTTTTTAAATATTTTACATCATATATACACTTTAAATTTAAAAAATATATTTGTCCCAAAAATTTCCCCTAACGTCAATCCCTAATTTTGTGAAACCCCTACAAAATTTGAAAAAAAATTTTTTCTAAAATAGTAAATAAATTTATAAAAAAAAAATACCGGTAAATAAATAGCTAGGGGCCTTAAAATTCATTGCTGGTCCCCTTTAGTGGAAGTGCGGATTTTTTTTAAAAAATCTGTCAGCAATTCCCTTTCCCTTTTTTTTTATTGTAAGCTGAGGGTAAAATTTTTCTAATTTTCTACAATCGTGCCCCCCCCATCCCAAAAATCCGGGAACCCCCTCCCTGCGCTCCAAAACATTTTTATTTCCAAAAAAATCCTTTTTAATTTTTCAGTTTAAACCCTTTTTGCAAGCCCCCATTTTGGGATTTCAAAGCATCCAAAGTGACTCCGCAGTGCATGCAAAAGTTTAAAAATTGGGTTTTGATCGGGCGCGGTAAAAAATTCTACTTTGGGACAATTTTTGTAGGCCGTTGGGTTTACAATTACCGGGGAAAGTAAAATTTTTGTGAAAATTTTAAAACTTTTACATGTCCCCATTATAGCGTCATTGTTTTATATTCTCCGGGGATTGTTTACATTTTCTCAAAAATCCGGGAAATTATACGACAAATATATATTTCCCTATCTTTCCCCAATGGCACGCACTGGGGGGGGGCCGTAATCGGCGGGAAACCTTTTTGGGGGGGGGGGGGGGGGTTTTTTCGCAGAGAAAGTTTACTTGATCCGGGGGTTTTCCGCCTTAATTCAAGGCAAAATTTTTTTTTTCAAATTTACAATGCAAAAACTGTTTTAAATCAAAAAAAAATTTTTTTTAGCGTTTTTTTTCTCCTTAAAAGGTATGTTTTTTTAATGAAAAAAAATTTTTTCTTTTTTTTTGGACTTTTTTTAACTTGATTTAAGAAAATCTTGCAGAAAAAATTTTAAAGGGGGCGATTTTTAGAAATAAATCCATTATAACACAAAAAAAAAATATTTTCTTAAGGGGTACTAAAAAGTTTTTTTTAAAATTTCCCAAAAAACGTTTAGGTTTTTTGTTCAATTTCAAAATTTTTTTGAAAAAAGCAAATGAAATTTTTTTTCTGGGGTCACCCAGTGCCATAATTATGTCATGCCCTCCTTATGCGTGGAACCCGGAATACAGATACCTACTTCCAATACTGATAATTTCCCTTTAAAGTAAAACGTTTTATAAAAATTTTCAAAAAGATTCCGTTTAAAGTAATTTTTTTTCTTTTTTTTTACTATTTACACGTGTCTAATTTAACTAAGTTTTTTTTAAATAAACTATAGTTTAAATATAAATTTTAAATTATAAAAAAAACTTTTTCATTAGCTTGGTCCTAATTTTAATTATTTAACCCTTTAATTTTTTTTTTTTTTATTATTGAAATTTTTTTTTTTATTTTGGGTATCCTTGTAGCTGGGCCCTTTATGGTGTGTTTTTTAAAAACGAAAATGGGCTCTTAATTTCTCTTGGGGAAATTTGGGTGTGGGGGTGGTTATTTTTCTTCCCACCTTTTTTATGAATTTTTCTTAACTTTGAACTAATGATTTTAAATTGGGAAAAAACATTTTCTGTCCTTTGGTTTTCTTGATTTTCAAAAATTAAAAAAAATATTTATTTTAAAGAAATAAAAATTTTAAAAAAAATTATTTTCTTTTATTTTAAAATTTTTTTTAGTCCCCCGAAAAAAAAATACTTTCTTGAATAAAAAAATTTACTTTTTCCGAAAATCTAATTTTCCTAATGCAAAGAACCATTTCTTTTCTGTATGGTGAATAGCTAGTGGCTTACATTTTCATTATTTGAAATTATTACACAAGTTCTAAAAACACAAATCATAGAAATCATCTTGATCATGCACTAAGATTACAAATTTCATTTATTTTTCTTATTTTCTTGGCAGATAACATATCAAGTATCTTCCTTGAAGATCACCGATTTTCAGAGTACCTTTGAAAGCTTCCCACGACGCCCTATTGGACTTGCAGATACGACCTGGAAGGGACCTCTTGTACGACGTTAAATGGTACAAAGACGGTCAAGAGTTCTTCAGATGTACGCCAGGAAAGCTCAGGAGTTCCCAACGGACGGAATTAGAATCTACTTCGATCAATTTCCTTCGATCGGCTCTTGTTCATTCAGGCTAAACCAACTTAAATTCAAAGTCGGAAGGGAATATAAGTGTGAAGTTAGCAGCGAAGGACCGAAGTTCAAGACAGCTGCGGCGCATTCTAGATTAAAAGTGGTGCCGGCTTCACAAATTCAAGATAGGAATAAAGATACGGGTGGTAAATCAGTCGCATGGTAATTGCATCTATCTTTATCTATTATTCTTTAACATCTTTGATCTTCACCAAGCTGCATATCTGGCCTTTCTAGCTGTTGTTGTGGTATTTTGTTCTGTTTTACTGTTATGGGTACGGGAGCGCCTGTTGTATATGTTGTGATATAGCAACGCTGACAGTAATTGTCAAAAATTTTGAGTTAGTTTAATGTAGCAAGTGTTTTGTGAATATCGCAGTTTATTTGATCGGATATCTTTTTCAAAATTTTTACGAATTTTTTGAAAAGTGTTAAACGTCAGTGGGTGAAATGGAAGTGACCTAGAATGTATTTTGTATGATTCCGTTTAGGTTTACCTTTTAATGAGTGCGGGTGTTGTTCGTTGCAAAATGCAAAACAACATTACTTGGAGAAGCCCAATCGGACGATCGTGTTTACTGTTCAAAGAATTCCAACGCGAAGATCATCTCTTGAGGATGAAATCGTGAAGGCCTCCTGTCGAGCAACCACTTCAAGTTACATGATGCGTTCGTCACGCATGAATTGAAGAGATCGTCCAGGTGACTCTACAATGAAATTCGCAAACGCTGGCATTGAATGACGCAATTCAGATAATTCTTCACACACATTTAATTTGGAAAAAGTGTGTTGTCGTTGTTCCACATTGGTTTAACAGCCGATCAAAAAAGCAAGGGGTCGCTGGTGATTAGAAACCGGGAAACGTTTCATGGTACGTCTAGAGGCCGTTTATATATCGTTACAGGTGATGAACATGGATCTACTTGGCTATGATCCATTAACAAGCAGGGTGTTTTCAAATGAAACGCGACCCCAAAAATTAAAACAATCACGAAGCTGTGCTAACAAATGATTGCCTCTTTCTTCAGCCGTGTTTGTACTGGTTACAGTTGCTCGGTTCTTATAGAGAATAGGAAGACAGTTACGGTCGCGTGCTGTGTGTATACCACCATTTCGTTGCAACATTTGTTGTCAAAAGTTCAGAAAAAAAACAAAATTGGTTACAACCATGACAACGTCCTGCCATTCCTGCCGAAATTGACAACGGATTTCTTCGCGCTGCTGTGGATAAAATTACTGTCTCATCCAACTATAGCCTGATTAGCTCCGTGCGATTTGTTCTTCTTTCAATTATTAAGCAAAAATTACGTGGAATGCATTTTTTTTAACACCACCATCAAGCATTTTAATTGAAGCGTTAGCGCAAGAAAGCCTGGCTAACCTTGTTTTACGATGGTTTGAGAGGATGTCCGAAGGGCGTTTAATGTAAAGGAGGAGTACTTTAAAAAAGAATAAATATTGTTCATTTTATTTTCTTGTTTCTTATCCTGGTATTCAGCAAACATACAGTGTTCCCCTCGTATGAACGCTTCTTTATAATATAGCCGTCTTTGGTATACTTTTAAATCCCCATTAACTATTCTACGAAACTAGGCATTTCTTTTCTCGTGGTAAGCTTGTTTTATTTTTACCTTCAAAAACAATAACCACTGCTACAAAGTCTGTATAAGATCCTATATATTAACCACAATTAGACTTAACCTTTCCCAAAGGGTTTCCATTGCATCTGATTGCAATCCGAACCAACTACAAGGCCTGAGCGCTCTTCGATGATCGTCACGCTCGATAGGCGATGTATCGCCATGCACGTATAGCCTAGAGCATGTAAAGGAATCGTTTTTTCTGACATTTCTTTTTAACGTATTTTAAGGGCTTTCCGGTTTAAATAGAAGCCGTCGTTCAACGAGCCGCTTCTTCCTTCGCATCCCATTCGTTTTATTTTGGAAAACGAAGTTCCAAAGCAAACGCCTCCGCGACGTAACCGGAGGCACCCTTTTCGTGTGAAAATGTATTTGTGGTGGATATGTTAATCGACTAATTATTATTATGTAATGTACATGTATTCGGACGAACTAAGGTTGAAATGATATAGTAATTGCAATTTATTCTAAATTTTGTTCCATTTTCACAAGAAAATTTACAGGCATGCTATTTAACCAGGGTCCTTTCATTTCCTGTTATGTGGTGTTTTACCTTATATATCATTAATTTTCCACAATAATTTTTAAATAGGGTTGTAGAAACAAGTTTTATAATTGCTGCAATACGTTTTCACTGTGTTAATCATGAACATTTACATATGTATAACCAGGGTATCCAAAAATGGCTATGATCGACATGATACAAAAAAACAACCGTTTTTCACACATTTAAAAAACCCTCTCTTCGTGGTTCAAAAATATTTCTTAATATACTGTGTATTTTGGCTCGAAATGAATATTGTTACTAGGCGATTTTATCTCAAATATGCAATGAGTCGATTATAAAACATGTATACATCCAGTATAAACAGACTTAAATATAATATGTATATCATATATTCCATTTTAAGCTGGCCACGAGCGTACCGGGCGCAGTCGCGTAGCAGTCGGCGCCGGCCTCGCAGTTCCCTAGAATTATCTTCTAATAGAGATGTTGCTTGCCGCAATAATGTCGCTCATCTTTTAAATAAAATTAAATAACACGTGCTCAAACACTTACCATTTTAAGATGTCCTCCGTGAGAATCACAAAGTGATAATGTCTTTAAATATTCCAACATTAGATATGTTTCAACTGTTTGTTCGGCAAACTAGTACGGCTGAGGAAACATGCGTTTCTATGCAGAGAACGAACGTTCTACATCTAGTGACGTAATATTTTGCCGTAATTAAAATAATCTTTCAAATACTAACGATTCTGTTTGACGCACCTTCAAAATGTGTCTTAAATGTGCCCAAATCAGAATTTTTCTCAAAACACTTTCAAATTTTTCTAGAAACAGAACATTTTTGCGTCTGCAATCGCGCATAGCTGTGCAGTGAACGTGTTTGCACTATTTGTAGAGATTCTTCTACAGCACCGCAGGATTTGGAATTTTCTATTGCATCTGCTAGCCGAAGTAATTGTCGTGAATGATTTGTAATCATTTTACCTGACTATCTTGAAATTTCCAACTGACTTTCTGGATAGCGCAGCTTCCTTTGTATAGATTGTAAAACACGACGCTCTTAATTTTGTCAAATATTTATGAATAAAAAACGCGGCCTGTAACCTGTTCCCAACGAGTTAGAATAGTTTCTGGTGGCTCTGGTATACGGGGCGGACAGTCTGTGACATTTGCGAATCGTTTCGGTGTTTAACAAATACTTGCTTTGGTATGCGCTATTAAACGTCTACCTCAGGATTAACATTGTTTGATACTATCCGCCACAAGAATTGAGAGCATGAATGTTAACGTAATGTGTAACAAATTACAAAATGCTTTTGTTAGAGACCGCATACAGAAAGCAGGTTGCGCACCATCACTCCTAGCATCAAGATTGTTTGTTTGAAGTTCAAACTTGTCCAATGTATTTTTAACAACTACCTTGAAATACCTTCTGTTCTGTAACTGTTTTAATTCGTTTGGGACTAATAGAAATTGAAGGTGCACGATTGATGAGGGTCCAATTTGCGTGCATTACTGTTAAACGAATGTTTCTTCTCGAGCTGTTGTTTCGTTCGACACATAACCCAATTTTTGATCTTTCACTCCGATTTTATGTTTGTTGCAATATTTTCAGAGCGGCAGATGGCACAAGTGGGTTTCGGGAACGATGTTTGGCCATTGGTAATTTCGGGCCAGCGCGTGGGGGGGCCCCAATAGTTATTGGCCAAAAGCAGATAAGTGTGGTGTGCCTGCCTTGTCTGCGTGTCTGGTGGGGACGGTATGAGGTGTTACGATCGAAGTAGAGGGGAAAGCTACCCGGGGCGGTGGGTGCGTGTTAAAATATACATTTTTCAATTGTCTCGCTCGGTGCTCAATTTCTCTTTTCTTATTTCCCCTTCCTTTGAGCTATGTTATGAAATTTGACGGCTTGTCGGTGGTGTTTTAGTTAGCAGTTCTGTTATCTTAGTCGGGGGGAAAGAGAAGCGGAAGCGCGAGGATGGCGCATTAGAGAACCATGGGAATGGAAGGACGGGATCGGGAGTGTTGGCGGTGGGAGCAGTGATTGTTAGGGGTAGACGGGGAACGGAGGTAGAATGGGGGGAGTAAGAGTCTCTTTAATCAGCACCGGAGTTTTTCCTCCTCGTGCTAGTCTCTTCGTCTATGAGTATTGGGGAGGTTGAGGCTCGTCTCTCCAGCCTTCATCGTTTTTTATTACTTGTATCGTCAATCTGCGTAATCGGTCATTCTCTATCTTTGTTTAGACGTCTCCCTTACTACGCTCGATTTTGGTCGAGCTTTTGCTGCGTTAGCTTTTGAGTTTCTTTTCGCGAGTTGGTTCTGTGTGCGGGTGTCTGTCGTTTGCTCTCCTGTCTTGTTTCTGCTCTCAGCTCCTTG